>QEOQ01000303.1:110790-352566 GCA_010279815.1 Brachionus plicatilis
AATTTAATTTAAATTTAATAAAATTTTTAAATTAGATTTTTTTTATTTCATGTATAGATAATTGATTAAATAGTGAAATTTTTGTACTTTGAAAATGGAAAAGCACCACTGAAATAAATTTTTTAATTTAATTTTTTATAATTAAAAAAGAGTTTAAATTAAATCGTCAATTAAAATTAAATTGAATTTTAATGTATTTTTCGTAAATTAAAAGTATTAGTTCTCACAAAATTTAGTTAAAAGTCATTTAATGCAATTTTAAAAAAATTTTCAATTAATAAATAAATTTTATTAGCTAAAAAAATCAAGAAATCAATTATTTAATTAAAAAATTGATTAATTTTTACAAATTTTTTGACAGGTTTTTTAGTTACCTAAATCTCCTTTTATTAAATTGATACGGCATGCTTCATTTTCTCTATTTGACTTTACTCTCTTTGAACCGAATGCAATTCCTGGATTGATTCTAGTATATTATTAAACAGTAATAGATAAAAATTTTTTTATGAAATTTAATTTTTCCAGGATACAATTAATTAAAATTTATGCTGGATAATTATTCTCATTGACAATTAATAGTTATAAGTTCTTTTTAATTAAAAAAAATAACCTTTAATGCTTTTTAGTTATATTTTATATTAATAATTGTCACTTAATCTTTTAAAATGGGAACTAATTCTTTTAGAAAACAATTAATAAATTTCATTGACATTTTTTCTTATGATTTTTAATCAAAATAAATTAAGCTTTATTATGCGCCCATTAAAAAATAGGCAAATTTTTTATTTTTGATAAAAGAAAAGCACTGCTTAGAACAATAAACAAGTGTGTTGGATAATATAATTTGTTTTTAATCAGTAAGTAAAAGCTTTTTTTCTAATCGATAATGATAAAATAAATTTTTTCAAATTTTTGTATCATAATTGGATGAAATAGTTAATTCATAAAATGCATTTAGAATGATGAAATATCTGATCTTATGGTTCACATCTTCTATCAATACTCAAGAGACAGTATTAGCTTAATGGAGTTAATTTTAAATTCAAAGTAATTTAAATATTTGATCTGGGTCAGTTCGAAGAATTTTTACAATTTTGATCGATATGTTGTCAAAAATAGTTAATTTGTTTTTAACAGGTCTTCGGCTTAACTTTAAACAAAAGCTTTAATTAAATTTTAAGTTATACATTATTTTAAGTAAATTATTCGTATTCAAATCAATAAAAATTTTAACGAAGTTTGAAATTATCAAAATCAGGTAATCACGTTATTTTAATTTAAATTCGTAATTAATTTACTAAATTTACTTTTTTTATTTGCCAAAAAAAAATTCTCAGTTTTTTAGTAAATATTTTTAAAAAGTCATGCAAAGAAATAATAGAAATTTCAAAAATTTCTAACCTTCAATAATTAAATTAGGTAAATTAAACAAAATGCCAAAATTTTCTGTAAATATCATGCTTTTAACTTGAATTAATTTTAAAAGAATTTATTTACTATATTTATTTGTGCTCCTGGGATGTGTAAAAAAACGCAGAAAGCAAAATCTAAACAAACAATTACATTTTTTGTCAGCTCATTTTTGTTTATGAAAAATTATCATTTAAAAAATTTCTAAATAATTAGTTACTTTAAAAATAATTCTCTTTTTGTATCTAATATATCATTTTAAAATATATATTGGTACTTTTTTCCTATTTAGCATTTTTCAATTAGACTTTAAGTAAAAAAACCAAAAAAATAACTAATTTTATTAAAAAAAAAATAACGAGATTAAATTCAATTGGCTCTATAATATCGATGCCCCTAATTTTGAATAAAATACCCCAAAATTTAATTTTTTTACCCCAATTTTTATATTAATTACCCCTCTATATTAAATTAGAAATTTAAATTAGATAATAATAAGATTTACACATTATTTTATAAAACGTTACTTTTTTTTGAATATTGACCCCAATTAAATTAAAACGACGCCTAATTTATTAAAATGAAACCAATTTGTTTAACACTTAAAAAATTCTATCTAAGAAATTGAAATTAATATATGTTTCATTAATCAAAAATGTCCAGTTGTGCAAGTATTCTAGAAAATAACTTTAACGATACATGTAATGACGCTGTTGACATTTCCACAAATAAAAGAAGTACAGCAAAGACTTACGATTGTGTTCAAGAATGTGAAATGTTGAAAGAATTCAAAAGACTGGTCAAAAATTTACATTTCAACAATGTTCCCTGAAATTTTCACAGTACAAACAAGTAAGCTGATTGCAATAAACCCACATAGAATGGCAAAGTGTTATTTATTGTACATTTTTATATTTTTGAGAGAAGAAAAAAAATCTCAAAATCAAAAAATCTAATAAAATTTTCATTCAAGAAAAGTAATAATAAATTCGCAATTACTTAAAAAGGAGTTTTAGAAAAATTTAAATGTAAAAACCAAGGATAATTTTTTGAAAATCCCTTTTAATTAATTGCGAATTTATTATTACTCTTCTTGAATGAAAATTTTTTTAGATTTTTTGATTCAGAGATTTTTTTTTCTTCTCTCAAAAATGTAAAAATGTAAAAATATAAAAATGTACAATAAATAACATTTTGCCCATAGAATTGTAAATTTAACAAAAAGGATGTAAAAAATCAATATATTTCACACTGATTGATAAAAACTGGACTTTATTCGATGAGATGATAAAATCTATTTTTAGAATTCGTAAAGTACTATACAACGAAAATAGTTGGACTTAAAGTAGTTGTAACTGCTGGTATTGATTAAAAAATAAAAAATGTTGTCATGTAACATCAGTAGCAGCACGTAAAAAAAATGCAATTTTGATTCAGTTGGATAGGATATACCAATACAAGCTAACCGAAAAAAGGGAAGACCAAAATATACTGCTGGAGCGTTCGAACATCGACAACAAGAAACACAAGCTTCAACTTCAGCATCAAAAAGAATTGAATCTGATGACGATTCAAATGTTGAGTCAATACAAGAAATCCAAGAGACCAAGAATAGATTCAGTTACACAAGAAATGTTTTGTGAAAAATGTGGAGCTAAAATGGCTAAGAGAAGATACTGAGTTTGTCCAAATAAATGTGGTAAAAATAATAATTTTTGTGGAAGAAATAAAAAAATTATTTTTAATACTTTTGGTATTTTTCTAATTAATTTAGTGTCAATTTGATAAAAAAGTGTCATTTAATTTTTTTTATTTTTTTTCATATTAAAAATTAAATTTTGGTGTATTTTATTCAATATTTGGGATACATGAAATAATTAAGTCAATTCAAAATTTCTCTTTTATATCTTTTGATGAAGTAGTTTAAATTGAAGAACTTGAATTTGTTTAAGAACTTTTTAAAAATTTTGTTTATGCTAATAATAAATAAAGAATAAATAATTAATTGAAACTCCAAAATGTTGATGCATTTTTGGGAAAACTTTTATTGCTTAAAATTTACATAAGTCAAAGTAAGTAAATAGGAATGTTGATAACCTGCAATTCAAACAAAATTTTAAAATAAAAAAAACGCAAAAATAATAATTATTTTAAAAAAAGTTAATTTAAGATAGTCAAAAATTTTAGTAATACTAAATTATTTATATATTGATTTTTATTTCATTTGAAAAGTTTTGCTTTAAATTTCAAAATATATATTTGCTTGAATGTTGATTGAAAAATGTGCCTCAGAAAATTAAGAATCAGCTCACGTTTTTAACAAAAGCACACTTATTTCTACCCATAAATAAAAAATCATTAAAAAAAATCTTGTTTTTAAAAGAGTTAATTTTACCTAGCCTCTTAATTAAATTTTATAATTTAAATTCATAAACTAAAAGTTTCTAACCAATCCCTAAATAAAAATATAATTTAAAATCAAAGATTATCTTAAAAGATACAAAAATTGTCTTGAAAAAATTTAATTTAAACAATTTCTTATGAATTTTTTTTTCTTATTTTTTTTCTCAGAAAATCATTGATAACAGAGGTAAATTTATACAAAAGCTATAAAATTTTTAAATGTTTTGAAACGGAGAACTTTATAATTCTATCCATGAACACATGTTATGTTGTCTTTTTTGATTCCATAGCTTAACAAAGATAAAAAAAGCAAAATTTTTATTCAATATAATGATAGAAATAATTGAAAAAGTCAAAACAAATTTTTTCTATCTATTTGAGAAATTTTTAAATCCAATTTTTATTTAATCATTTTTTAGAAAAAAAATAAATCAATTAAAATTTTACTGATGCAATTTTATTTCAAGATATGGTACCTTAATTTAAAAAGAATTACATTTTATCATTTTTCTAATTTTATGCTATCTTTTAAGTTAATCATAAGAAAGTTAATTTTTTTTCTTAAAATATTTAAATAAAAACTGGCTTGGATGAAAGAAAAATAAATTAAGAGAAATTTTGACCTAGAGCTCTAAAATAAATTTATATTGTCTTTTATATATATTCTATTAATTCTCTAAAATTGAAGAATTTTACCAAAAAAAGACATTTTCAGTTTTTAAGCTATGAGCTTTTAAAAAAAAGAGCTAGAGTAAAAAAATTTCTAATGGAGGAATCCCTTTGATGACGATGATTTTACTTTTGATGAAATACTGTAAATTATCAAGTTAAACTATGGCAAGGTTTTTTTGAATAATATAATGTTGTGATTTAAAAAATAAACTGGTAACTAAATAATTTTTAACGAATATGAATTAAAATTTTTTAAATATCAATTAAGACAAGTCTCAAAAATTTTGCTTTAAAAAAAATAATTTGAAAAATTCTATATTAACTGAAATATTTGACAATCAATTCAGATATTTGTGGATTTTGATTAAAACTTCGATAATATTTGGCGGCTCGCTTCAAAATTTTGCACTCATCCAAACCAAACTTAGAATGAATCGAACCAAATTGTGAATAATCAACGGTTTTTAAAAACTCTAAATGTTCTTTTTTACATGACTCCAAAAAACTTAATAAAATTAAAATCATTATTTCGTACTCTTCCATTGCAAGTCTATCCCAGATACTTTAAATTATTTAATAATTTTTTTTATTATTTTAAACAATTTTTACATGTGGTACATTTTGAGATCCTGGAAAAAGCCAGAAAGACCGCATTCCAAAAAAGGCGAAACATCAATTTGTTCTATTAAATTTTTGTTGATTATTTCATTTGTTAAACAATTGTAAAATTTTTTTTTCTTTTTTTAAAAATGTGTTTAATTTTTAATAAATATTAACTAAGAAAGATTACAATCAGATCTAGATGACTATTAAGACGTTCAAATATCTCAACGGTTAAATAGTATGAATCAAATACATTTTGATCGTCTAAAATATCATTCAGCTGTCGATAAATAAGTCTAAATGAGTGCGAATTTTTTAAGCATTCCTTTAAATTTAAAATATTACTTATAAAAAATAATAATAATTTACTTGATAATTATCAATTGGTAATCTATCTTTATCCAATAGATAAATAAAATAGTTCAAATCTTGGTCATTTTTGGCTTCGATTTGTAAAATATTTTCAATTATGTGCTTCATGTACTCATAATGCTCTTTGAGCATTTTATCTATTGTGTTATTCTGCTCATGAAACGGACTTGATACACCTTAAATTTTTTGAAATTTACGTTTTTTTAAGAGTTTTTAAACTTTACCCAAAGCGATTTTCCACAAGTTAAGACGCAGCTCCTGGGGAATAATTGAATAGTTTTCCAAAAAGTGTTCTCTTAGTTTTTCTTTGTCAACTTTTTTTGTGTCCAGATACAAAAAAAGAGAAAGAAATTTTTTGGACCTATCGTACAGAACCAGTTGGTTTTCCATTTAAAAAAAATTTAAATAAAATAATATTTATAATTATTATCAAAATTTTGCATGTGCATGAACATAAATGAAATATTCAAGGCTTATGCTAAATTTTTTAGAAGATTATTTTGAACACCTATCTAAGTGTCAAAACAATACAAATTATTTCTACAAGTCATACTGAAGATTATTTTCAACAAATATTTAATTTTAATTTTTAAAAGTAAAAAATTTGAATAAATATTATTTTTCGATTGACTTCATTAGTTAGGTTTATTAAGAAATTTAAATTTTTTTGACATAAATTTTATTTATAATTTATTTAAATTCATATTAAATTAAGAAGAAAAATGTGCTTTGGAACATCATCGGGTCGACTTTCTCAATTGTGCCACTTCGGTCCAATAATAGCAATATTTCTTATTTGTTTTATAACTTATAGCGGTTTTTTATGTTTAATCCAGTGGTGGCCACCGATTACTTTAAGCGGACAAATAAATTTCATAATTTACCTCACTTGGCCGCTAATTATTTTTTATAACTACTTTAATGCTGTTTTTCTGGGACCAGGCTTCGTTCCGCTTAATTGGCGACCTGTAAGTTTGTGTAAGTGGGATACGAACCCAACTAGAAAATTTTAATATTGATAAATGTTTTTTAAAGGAAAACAAAGAGGACGAAAAAAAACTACAATTTTGTAAAATATGCAATTCGTTCAAAGCGCCTAGATCACATCATTGTAAAAAGTGCCAAAGGTAAATCCGGAAAACATTTTTTAGTCTAAATGAGTTCTAATTTATTAAAAAAATTTAAGATGTGTTTTCAAAATGGTAAACTTAATTTATTAGTGTGAATTTTAAGCAATAAATGTTTTAATTTATGGTACGCACAGGATCACCATTGTCCAGTAAGTAACAATCTATTTTAAACAACAAAATATTGATAAATTATTAATTTAGTGGATCAATACATGCTGTGGACATTTTAATCATGCATCTTTTGTTTATTTTCTTCTATCAGCCCCTTTGGGATGCAGTCATGCATTGATAGTTCTGGCTCCGAGTTTATACCGAGCCCTTTACCGAGTAAAAAAACTCAATTAACTTTAATTCAAATTTTTTACCTAATCATTTAAGAATTATTACATTTTTTATCGACATACTCAAGTTCCATTAGGTAGCTTAATAATCAAGAGTAAAAATAGAAAATCTTTTCTTATTTTTTTTATAAGTTAATTTATCTGTATATCAAATGATAGCATGTTTATTTGCAATTGGAATGGCGTTTGGAGTAGTGATTGCTGTTGGAATGCTATTTTACGTTCAGGTAGAAAATTAAAATTTTTTTAAAATTTTAGATCAAATTGAAATTTTAAAAGATGAAATCGATAGTCCGAAATCGAACCGGCATTGAAGATTGGATAATTAAAAAAGCAAAGCACCGACGTGAACAAAATAACATTGAAGAAAAGTTTGTTTATCCATATGATTTAGGAAAATTGGAAAATATGAGACAGGTATTTAATTGGGGTGGAAATTTTCGGCCTATTGGAAATGGTTTTGAATGGAACCTTGTCGATGGCTGCGATCAATTTACTCTATCTGTATTTTTTCTAACATTATTAAAAAATGATCTTAATATGTTTTATCAAGCTTGAACAAATTGCTCAGAAAGAAGAAAAAAAAGCCCATTCGATTCGTTATGTTGCCATAAGAGAATATAATGGGGCGTTTTTCCCGATTATCCATGGCTGCAAAGCTTGTTGTTGTATTCCCATTTCTGACGACCCAAGAATGCCTGTTTCAATCGACGAGGAAATTATGGTCACTAGATGGCAAAAGTATGAAAACAAAATTCAAAATATTTAGTTTTATTTTTATATTTTTACTTATTTTCAGACATTGGCTTTATGGTGAAAAAGTTGTAAGCAAAAGTAATAATCCGAAGATCAAGACAAAAAAGGGATGGTTTCCAAGTAAAATAGTAAAAATACATCCTTCGAGTTTGGAAAAATTGGAACAAGACCAGTTCGAACATGAAAAAAAAGAATGAAATATTGTTTAATGCCATAGCCTTAAATTAGAATAATAAAAATATAAATCGAGTTTTTTTCTACCCAATTTTATAGTTTTTTAAATAAAAAACAGTTTTGAATTTAATTACATTTAAAAACTTTAGAATTATTTAAAAAAATGTATATTGTGACACATTTCTTTAAAATGCTTTTCAAATTGGTTTTTACTAGTTGTAAATTCTTTGAATATAAAATCAGAGTAAAATTTTCGTCTTAACTAACTATTTTTAAGATAATGATGACAATTATTTAAGCCGATTAATTAAATGATCAGTACATAAAAATAAAAATGAACATTAAATAAATAATAAACGATTAGTTAATTATAGATAAAAAATAGTAAAAGATAATTAAATGATCATAAACAATAATTTTAATTTAATTTTATTTATTTAAAATTTTATGCAAAAAATAGAAAAGTATGAAATAATTTGCAACTTTTAAGGTGTTTTTTTCGTCTTTAAATGAAAATTTTCATACAATTTTGTATAAGAATGAGAAAAGTGCGATGATTCAAATTTTATTAAAAAAATAAATGGTTATTACTTTAACAATCTAATAACATTGTAATTAAATAGATTACATTAAACATTTAGTTTTTATTGTTTTGATACAAAAATCTTTAATTTATATTGTTTTTTATAAAAGTATGAAAATAACTTTCTTTAAAAAAGATAAAAATTTGCTTAATTTAGTAATTTCTTAAATTGATTATAAACATTGTTAGAAAAAAAATCAAATTAGACTATTAATTTAAGATATTTAAAGTTTATAAAATGAAATTTTTGATTTTTTTTTAAATTAACATTCTTTATCCTATCACTAATTTTGGTATTTCAAATGGTATCCTTTGAAAACAACACTTATCAAAGAGTTTAAGATGCAAAATGGTGTGAAGCACTAAATTTATCATAAAAGGCTTAATTTATTTTTGATACATTCACATTATACCATTTGATATTTTATTAAACATCCTTTTCATGTAAAAAAAACTCCCATCATGTTATTGTGTTTTTTTCCGCTTATTTTTCGATGGATGTAATTTTTAATAGATATCTTTTCAAGTAGATAATTATTCATTCAATTGTTGCTAGGGCCTTTAAAATTTTTGGATAAAGACTTTCATTATCTTGAAACATTTCATGGTTTATTTAATAAAAAATAATTTAGTTCAAAAATGGAACTTATTTTTCCGCCTTTAATGCCATTCACTTTATTAAAAAATTTAAAGCCCTATGTCTTTTAATTGATTTTGAATATTTTTTTAAACAACTGTTTAATAGTTTTAGGTTGGTTCTTTTTATTTAAATAAATTTGAAACATCGCACTTTTTTCATGCTTTTTCAAAATTGTATGAAAGTTTTTATTAAGAGACGAAAAAATTCACAATAAGGTTTTTTATATTTTTTCAAACAAAATTAGAAAAGCATGAAAAATCATATACTCAACAATAAGAGCTTTTGTGGATTCACTTGATCTGTCTATTTACGTTTTTCTCCAACTTCCTCGTATAATCTATTAGTTGGTTGTAAATTGTCATGTTTGTGGTCATCTTCGGTTCTGAAAGAATTGCTTCTTCATTGAATAGAAAGTATAATACGGCTTGAAATTTCTCTGTTTTTAGTTAAGCTTTGGATCTAAAGTAAACTTTATTTCCATCTTGAGTGTTATTATTAAAATGGAAGCTCCATCTATCTTCGTTTTTAATAAAAACCACTGCAGGATTTGCCGGAATTTGTCGGAAATGACTTTGTCCGATAGGTCTGACTACCCCATTGCACCTTGTTGGTTTATGTAAGCGTTTTCCATTATCCAATTTCGTGTTCTTTTCTCTCTTCTCTTTCTTCCTTGAGGTGTACCATTCTCCGTCTCAATATCATTTTCTGAATATCATCTTTTAATTGAATAAAGGTTACGATTTCATTCTGGACAATTTATTCTTTTTGTATGTAAATTAATGAACCAAAAGATTATTTTTCGTAATTTTCCTAACAAATTTTATTTGAGTTTAATTTTCCAATAGATGATGAATTATCAACGCTCTATTGATAATTCGTTATTTTATGAAATAAACAATAAAAATATTAATAAAATCAGTAAAGAATATTTAAAAATTAAAGTTATTAAAAATTAACAAGTCTTTATTTTTAAATTTTTTTAAATTTCATTGATTATTTTTACTTATCTTTTTTTTTTAATTTTTAAAAAAAAAGATGAATAAAGTTCATATAAAATTAAAAATTTATAAAAATCAAGAAAAAGATAATTCTGTGTTAAAAATTGTATTTATCAGTTTATTATTTATTTATTATAAAATTCTTAGGTGAGCAAGATTTTTTTCATGGAATAAAGATAATTATTTAGATGCCAGCTATCTATTTCTAATTTAATTCTTGGCAATACAAAGCATTTAAATAATATGTAATTTTATGTAAAATTCTTCAATTAATTTCGGGTTTGTTGTTTATGTAGAAATTTTTCGAATTTTTTCTTTCTTATGTAGATAACGTTATGTCATGATAAAATTATGTTATCAGACTTGACAACTCGTTTACAGATAAACTTAAAATAATAGGATACATTTTTTCGAAATAAATTTTGATGCATTGGTAAACCTTGCAAATTTATTCCAAGATTGAAAATATCTGGTATTAATGATTTGAATTAAAAAAAAATCATTTTATGCAATTTTGAACCTGAAAAAAAATTAAATATCTAAGACTTAGAAGAATACTTTCTTTACTTTTGCTTCTAAGGAATTTCATTTAAATTATTATTATTTTTTTTAATTAAAATAGTAAAAAAATTTAAAAAATTTTTAAGATGACCAAATTCTCTTCAAGTTGGTATTAATTTTAATTTTTTCGATCGCTTGAATAATTTTTAGTCAGAAAAGTTTTTGTTTATGAAAAATGGTAGTGATTTGGCTTATGAAAATTAGCTTGAAACCCTGGATATTGACATGGACTACTTAAATACGTCTAAATTCTTAATCATTGTTCGTGTAGCCAAATTTCCCAGTATCTTTTGAAATCAAAGTTTGAGCTCAATCGTTCATTGGTAAATTACAAATGGGAATTAAAATTGCTTCATTTGGAATTCAAATTTTTATATATTATGAAAATTCAAGTCACCTTAAAAAATGAACTGAAATTTTTTAATACAAGCTCCAGGTACATTTTAAGACAAGCTTCTCTGAAATTCAAAATTTTTTAGACATAAAATAACTTTTGAAAATTTTATTTGACAAAATACGGATATTAAAATCGGAGCACAAGGAAAAGACAATTTTTCTCTCTTAAAAAATCAAAAACACCATAAGTTTTTATAATTCATATTTCATGCATTCTGTTGGCGCTTCATCAGCCACTTGATTTAATTTTTTGTTCTTTTTACCAAAAACAAAAGCTAATAAAAACTTGTCCAATTGCTTGGGATCAACATCTTGAAAAAATCCGACATGCATTTGTCCCAAGCACTTCAATTCCGGCAACTTAGACAGAAGCTTGCAGTAAGCTTTTTCTGCTTTGTCTCCCATTTTCCAAAGCATATACTTGCGCAAAAGGCAGGAGTATTTAACTCGGATACTTCTGACACGCTCTGGGTCTCTGAGATTTATTGTCTCATTTGAAAACAAGATTATGCTTAAAAACAGTGCCAAGCAAGCTTCGTCAAAACACAATTCATTTAATGATTTTAAAAAATTTGTTGTTCTCGAATGCAGTTCCTCACTCCAAATGCCTTTCATCACACTTAGGTCTAACTTGGATCTGTCCGCGTAAATATTTTTATCTCTACTGATCAAATTTTGATACACATTCGATACGGAATTGTACAATGACGATGAGGCAGAAATACTTATTCCAATGGTGGTCTCTTTGAGCAAATTGATGCGGTCCTCCACTTCCAGCTGTGCAAAATCAGGTACATTTTGAGCGAATGTTACTACACGTTTAACTGGGGCGGCTAAAAAATTTGCCAAGAGTACTTTAAGTTTGTCTTTAGATTGGTTTGAGTGTGCAAAGTCGTGTTTCCTATTGAAGTCCATGGGGTTCTTTCTGCGCGAAAAATGAACTACATTGCAGAGATTGGTGACCAGAGTTTTTTCACAGTCTGTTAAAACCTGCGATTCCGTATTGATTAAACTAGAACTCAGTTTTTGTGCATCTATGGAATTATCATCGTCTTTTGTTTGCTCATTGTGAAAAGCAAGTGCAGTTTGAATAGATTCCAAAAGAAAGATCTGCATCTGTTCGACGCTTGTCGAGCCATTTTGATATTCCATTTGAAAATACAGAGTCTAAACTAGTGATTTAGCTAAAATTTTAAAATTTGAATTTTTTTATGAGAATAATTATCATTTTTTAGAGGATTTTAAGTATAATCAATTTAAAAATGGTTTAGAAAAGAGGGAATTAAAAATTATTCTGGATGTACAAGCTAATATGCTTTAAAATAGCTAAAGTTTACTGAGTGTAAAATTAGAATCTAAAAGAAAAAAATTTTCAAGAATATTTTTAAAATATCTGCGCAGTTTTTAAAAGTTTTCATTTTTTGAGGAAATTTTTTATTTTCACTAAAAATGGAAGTTAATGAAGCATAAAATGTTAAAAAGTAAAAATATTTATCAGAAGTATCCAAAATTTAGTTAATGGCTAAAAATGACCAATCGCTCGTTTAATATGAACTAGTTAAACTTTAAAGTACAAATAAATAAAATTAAAAAAGATAAATCAAAAATTTATCTTGAAGCAAAAAAAATTGTAAGTTTAATTAATAAATTAAAGAATTGGAATCATTCAAGATTCAATTTTCAATTCAAATGATTTTTTTTACAAAATTTTTTTAAGGAGCTATTCAAAAAAAAAACCTGATTTAAGAAAAATTAAATTTTTTACCTGTTTCCCTTAATTTTGTAATTATATATAAGATTGACTTTATTTACATTAATTTTATTTGATAATTAAGTTTCACAAAGTTTTTGAAAGGAAAATTTAATAAAAAGAAAAATCTAATATCATATTTCCTCGTTAGATTATGCTGCACTAAATACTAAGACATGCAAATAAAAACAACAAATTACAATTGTTTTAGCATAGATGAGATGTACTTTGGCGCATGGTCCGAAAGCTGTTGACTTACAGTACATTTCTAAACAAAGTTAACAGGCTTCTTAAGCAGTTTAAAAGCTGCTCTTAAACCCTGCATAAACCGCTCATAAACACTGCTTAAACTGTTTTAAACATTGCCCCATCATTTTTTATTAAAAAGTTTAAACTAACTTAAACATTACTTAAACCGCTCATAAACGCTGCTTAAACCGCTCATAAACACTGCTTAAGCAATGTTTCGAAACACTGTTAACTTTGTTTAGAAATGTACTGTAGCTTATGGTGCAGCATTATCGAAAGAGGGAATATCGTATAAATAAATTTTTATTTAGTATTTTTAACATGTCAAACATTTTTTAATATGAAAAATCTAGAATTTAGAATTTTGTTTTCTAGTTTCAAAAATTTGTCTAATATCCTTTAATAAAAACAATTTGCTTGTTGGTTTATAAGATTTTATGGCTGATAAAAAAAAGTTAATAAAGTTGTGAAATTATTCATAAAACATAGTTATTCAAAGTGTTAAAGTTTGATTATGAAATGTGACTTTGCTTTTGTTCTTGAGCTATAGAATTCAAAATTTAAAAAAAATTTTGAATGAAAATTTTAGTTTTTTTAGAAAAAGCTTAAAATTTTCTTTGTTTTATTTCTTTGTTGTCGTAAAAAAATTCTTGTATTTGTAACAAAAATTTCAGAAGCTAATTTTTTTTACAGTTTTTTGACTTTTAATTATTTTGAAGAAATTAATTTTCATGTCGATAAAATAAACGATTCAGCAATGCCAAAAATTTTAATACTAATAGAAAATTAAATGTACACTTTAATTGGTAATATCAACATTGACCGCTGCTGCGTTGGTTGTTGGACTTGCACTGGTCTGGCCATCATCACCTGGTGCTGCTGCCGCGCTGACTTCAGCCGCCGACTCCGTCTGGTCGCCGCTGCTACCTCTCACCACTTCCTGTACAACCACTTTGTCCTCCTCGAAACTGCTGAAGTAAACTTTGAAGAACGAGGAGTTCCTCGTGATTGAATGGCCTTGTCTCGAAGCAGTGACCATGCTGCCCTTGACGTCCACAACTGTTTACGGCTCCGGATCCCATTCCGGCCTAGACTTGTGAGTGCGCTTGAGCTTGAGTAGCACTCTGCTTCCTACTCGGATGACACTCATGCGCGCGCGTGTTCGCTCATTGTACTCGTCCTCCATGCGCCTCCTGGACCGTTCGTGGTTCTCTTTGGCCAATCGATGCCACTCTGCTCGGTCTGGCTCGCCGACTGGTTCGGGCAAACCCGAAGTACAACTGAAGCCGAACATCAACAGGTTCGGAGAAATCTTGGTGGCTGCATGAGGCGTTTCCCGATACGCCCTCAAGAAATCTCTTAGTGCCTGGTCTCGACTGATTCCCGTCGCCTCGGCTCCTCTGATGGTCTTGCCTAGGTTGCGCATGAAACGCTCCACGTCGCCGTTGGCCCTTGGCCAAAGTAGTGTAATCTTGCGATGCTCAAATCCAACAAACCACGCGCCTGTCGTTCTCATCGTTCGGGTTAACTTGTGTGAGCACTCCACCGACCCCTTCTGGACTCGCGTCCACCACCAATCTGGTCTGCCAGTCTTTTTTAAAATACGAGAAACATTTATCTGAAATGGAGGCTTTTACTTGCTCGAAGGCTTGCTGCTCTCGCTCGCCCCAGCTCCATCGCTCTGCCTTGATTGCAGCCCACAACGGCTCTGCTAGCGTTGCCAAATCCTGGATGAATCGGCCGCTGTACTGCACCATTCCCAGAAAGCTCCTGCACTGGCTCGCGTCTGCCGGCCGCTTCGCGTTCCTCAACGCCTCGACTCGATCCAGAGTTGGTGCTATGCCTTCTTCGGATAGTCGTAGTCCGAAGAACGTGAGCTCCTTCTTGTACAACTCGCACTTGTCCACATTGAGAGTGACGCCAGCTTGCTCCAATGTCTCCAACACACGCATGAGGTTCTCGTGATGCTCCTCTTCCGATGCTCCAAACACCAAGATGTCGTCGGTCATGTTCAGCTGGCCTGGGCATTTTTCGAGAATAGTGCGGATGAGCTCGGTGAACATTTCCGATGCGCACGAAATACCCATGTGCAGCCGATCGTACACGAGTGTGCCCACGTGGGTGGTCACCGCCGTCAGTTTCTTCGACTCCTCATCCAACTCGGCCTGATGGAAAGCCTTGACGATGTCAAGCTTCGATAAGACCTTCGCTCCGTTGACCAGGTAGATGATATCGTCGATGCTCTTCATCGGGTAACGCTTGCGCTTGATGGCCTTGTTGAGCAACCTGTTGTCGCATGTCATTCTGATCTTGACCTTCTTCGGCTGCCCCACCCCCGGGTTCTCCTGCTTCTTCTCGACCACCACCAAGTTCGAAATCCATTCAGGCACTTCGTCGTCCTCGCCCAGCTTATGCATGACACCCTCCTTGATCTGACTGTCGATCTCCTCTTCGACCGCATCGCGCCAAGCGAACGCTATAGGCCTCAGTGGTTGCCTCTTTGGTGCCACCGTTGGGTCCACCTCTATGTGAATCTTCCTCCCCTTGATGCAACCCACCTTGCCACTAAACAAATCTAAACAAATTTGTGGCGGCGCCTGAAAGCAGCTGGCTTTGTCCGTTGAGGTGGTGAATGTGGCCAAGTTGAATTTTTTTAATCTACTCATTTCAGAGACGAAATTAAAGAGAGCTTCTTGGAGGCAGTAATGTTTATAGTACGTGCAACGGCTACCTGACGAGTGTCAGTTAGTACCTGGGAAAAATAATAGTCTATGGCTGGTCCCGGTCATTGGTGATCCGGCAGTGGTCACAATGGTCGTCAGATCCCTAGCTTACGCTTTATAAAAGCGGGGGAAGATGTGATATAGCGACATCTTTGTCGATATCACTGAAGTTAATTAACTTAACCATGAGCGTTTAAGTTAAGATGGAGCATAAATACATGCTCCAATACGTCTAACGAGAGAGATCGGATAGACGGGCCCAAGGGTACTAATGTAAACATTACAGGTACTCATATTCATGGTATTCGATAGAAAGAATATTCTGTTAAAATTAAACTTCTTTTAAAAAAATCTGATATACTTTAATTGGGCTGCATACTTTGAAATCTTTATTTCAAAATTATAAACATCATATTCCAGCAAAGTAAAATTTTTGATCAAATTTCAAGCGCTCAATCTTGCTCAAAAAATTTTAGATGCGCAATTAAATTTCATCGCAGATTTTTAATTTTTTCAACATTTCAAAGCTTTATTTTTAAACTTTTGAAAAAGGATTGTAATTTATAAAAATGCAATGAAATTTAATTGCGCATCTAAAAATGTTTGAGCATTTTCCTCAATTTCTCTACAATTGTTTATTTTGCTCAAATTCCTCAATTATTATTATATCCTATTTTGTACAAATTTTTTGAACTAACCAAAATAATATTTTACAAAAATAAACCTATAGTTTGCTCCAAGTTTTCTTTTTTTGCAACATTTCTATAAATAATCGGTAATCATGTGGATTAGAACTAGATTCGGAGAAAAATGGTGAAATTTGGTCTAATTTTAAGAATTTCTATAAAGAATTTTTTTAAAAAAGATAAGAATAACTTTTTTCTCTAATCTAAAATAAAATAAAAAGTAAATAAGGATTGAAATAAATTTAAATGAAATGAAAATAATTTTCTTTACTATAAAATTTATCTATGTACATTAATGATGGCATTATTTTATTTGGTATTCATTAAGAGCTCTACAATAAGAAGTTCCAAAAAGTGTATTTATATAATAAAGAATGCATTAAAAATAAAAATTGAAAATTGGGCTAATTGCTTCAGCATACACAAAAACTTTCAACGCATCTTTAAAATGTAACCAACACACTCACTTAATTACAACTCTAAATCACTTTTATTCATTCTCAAAAAAATGTTTTCGAGCTGAAAAATACAATTTTTCAAAGTCTAAATGGTTTTGTGAAGTTCAGTACAAAAGAACAGAACAAAGTGTAAAAAAATTAAATAACTTTTTTTCTAAAGGTTTAAAATAAATTCTGTGAATACAGAATAGTGCAACATTCAAAGTTGCATCAACTGTTAAAGTCTGCAAATGATGTGCAAAATCTCTGCAAAATGCACTACGCTCGATTATATTGAAATTTAATTTCTGCTAAACTCTGCAAATTTAGCAGACCTTGATATATGATGCAACTTTGAATGTTGCACTATGTTGCATTTACAGAGTTAAGTTTAAACCTTAAAAAAAAAAGTTATTTAATTTTTTTACATTTTTTTCTGTTCTTTTTATCATTTTGTACTGAATTTCACAAAACCGTCTAAATTGATTCTTAAATTTTAAACTTTTTTAAGGAAAAAAAGGCTAAGAGTGAATTTTACAAAGTGGAAAAATTTACTTTTTGGCACCTGATAATTGTAATGAATAAAATAGAACCTGTCAAATTAGGAATTGAGCTTGAGTATAAGGCTGCAATTATTATTTGGGGTATAAAGCATATATCGATCTCCAAGCATTGATTTAATTGATTTCCTTATCAATTTTATAGAATATTTAAACTATTTTAAATTTTGTCCTTTACTTCCCTCTTTTTCTAAGAAATTAATATATTTTCAAAAAAAATTATTTCACAATTTTTTATGTTAGAGGCATTATAAAAAATGATCAACAATTGTTTAGATTTATCCTAACTTTCTAGCATCAAAAATTTTATTACACTCCTTTTAGCTAGAGTTTCTTTCATCAAGGGACAATTCAAATTAATATTTTGGTTTTATTTATTTTATTTGGTCCATCTTTTTCAATTTTATTTGTAAACCAGACTGTAAAAATCTTATGAATCGCAGGAAGTATAAATACTTTACTGGGATTTTTTAGAGAGAAAAGAAATAAACTTGGTTTCTTTTTAACAAAATTAAATTTAAAGAGCTTTTAAAAGATTAAGGATCAGGTAGCTTTTTTTATTAGGTCTAAAATTGGTTCCAAAAATTGTATCAGATGATAAGACTTTGTATGACTCAAAATCAGTCTGCAAAAACCCTTCAAAGTACCATTTTTATTTACAATTCTGTGAAATCTAATTGCAGAGTTATTGCAGAGATTAAATCTGGGTTATTTGACTCAAATGTTTGTTCCTTTGTTACAAAATTCAAAGTACTCTTGGATATTTGAATGCAATTAAAAAAATAAAATTTCCTTATTAATTCAAAACATCAGTTAAAGATGAAAAGTTTTTTGTAAAATATACGTGCCTGAAGAAAACTTTTTCAGGATCTAATATTAATTAAAAGATCTAAAAATATACATAATTTAGAGGTATTGAAATATAATATTGAAATATACTTTACGCTTAAAAAGAGAAAATCTTGTTTTTTTTGATCTTTCAATTTAGAATTAAAATCGTCTAAGATTCTGATTTAAGTGTCTTATGTTTAGGTATTTTTATTGATTCTTTTTTAGTAAAGAAAATATTTGAATTCAAATATTTTCAAATATTATTTTATTAAAAAAATAATGAACGAACAAAATTTCGTTTGATCTAGTTTCATTCATTTTTATTTTAGTCAAAGATCACTAAATTTATAAAATTAATAATCGATAAGATCATGTCATTCACTTTCCCATCAAAAAAATTTAAATTTATCTAATAAGTTATCAAAATTTTTTAAGTAGAATTTTAATTATTTTCTTTAAAATAAAATAGAACAAAAATCATTTAAATTTAAAAGATTTGAATCATTTTGATTCAAAATAATGAGTTTAATCCCCGTTGCATTAAAATTTAACTAACAAAATTGCATCATTAATTAAATAATGCGTGAAAATAGAAAGGTCAAAATTGTAAGGAGAAAGAAAGCTTTTTTAAAATTTCTTTTATTTAATTAGCAATAAAAAGCAAAAAATTTAGCCAATGAATAGTTCTTTATTTTATAAAAAGTTATAATTTTTGTAAAAATTCTATGTTTTTATCTTTTTCATAAGCCAATATTATTCATTGAATTACACTTTCTTATTCTCAATCTTATTTTGAATCATACAGAGTAAAATCATTAAGCAATCTATTCAGATTGCTTATAGAATTTTATGGGTAGTTTGTGCAAAAAAGTTGTTTAGTCTCAGATCTGAACTTAAACTCGTCCAGACTTGCTTATTCGTCAATCTATGATTACATTGTTTTATATTTGCTTTACTTATAACTTAAAATGATATAAATTAAAATATTAATTTAATTTTGACTAGAAAATAAAGAGATTTAGTTTAAAGCTGGATTTTCAAATATTTTAAATTGATTTTTTCTGATAATATTTTTGCATTGAATAGTATTCAAAATATTACGATCGAATTAAAAATTGAAAACAATGAAGTTAAAAATATTCTCCAAATTTTCACTTGTTTCAGAATTTGTATAAATAGTTAAAATTTTAGAGTTCATTAGGAATAGATAAAAAATTTTAAAAAAAAAAAAGCAAGATTTATTTTTAGCATTTAATGTCCCCATCAAATTCTTTAGTCATTGTGAAATTTCATGAAAAATTGGCAATACAAAGAAAAATATTTTATAACTTTAGTTTTAATGGTCAAAAAATTGTTCTGTGGCTGAATTAAAGAAATAAACTTTTGTTTCATCTACTGCGAATTTTGCAAAATTGCACCCTGTTTAAAAGTATTAAAATTAACGCAACTTATTTGCACAGATTTTGCAGTAGGTGAAAAAATAGTTTATTTTTTTATTCATCCACAGAACAATTTTTTGACCATTAAAACAGCAGTTATTAAGGCATTGTGAAATTACATACAAAACTTTTAATAAAAAAGGAAATAATTTTACAACTTTTTGCAACTATAATAGTCAAAAACTTGTTCTGGAAATGAAACAAATTGAAACAACTTTTTTTTCGCCCACTGCGGTAGTCTGCAAAATCTGTGCCAATTAATCGCATCTTATTTTTAATAATTTTAAATAGCGTGGAATTTCGCAGAATTCATATAGATTTTGTAGACTTCCGCAGTGGGTGAAAAAAAGTTGTTTCACCTTGTTTCATTTGCAGGTTTTTGACCATTAAAATAAGAGTTATACGATTATTTCCTTTTTGTATTGGAAGTTTTGTATGAAATTTCACAATGCCATTTCTTTTAATTTTATTCTACTGAAGAAATGTATTCTCTTTCAGAATATGTGTGATTTAATGAAAAGTTATAAATGTCTTTTAAAGAAATTTTTAATCAATTTTTTATCGGATATAGTTTCAATGAAGTAAGATATTTTTTACTTTTTATTTTTGTATAAATATCTCTCTGTTGGGTCCAGATGTCAGAAAAAACGTTTTGAAATTTTTTCAAAAGTTTTATTTTAATGTCTCAATTTTTCAAAAATTTTTAATGATTTGTCTGAAAATATTCAATCATCACAGAATTTGAATTTTTTCGTATACAATTTGAACCCGATCAATTAATAGGTAAAAAATAAATCAAAAATTTGAAATTCAAATTTTAATTAAAAAAATAAGATTAAATTTAAAATTAATTTTTTTAGATTTGTGAATTTTTTTGACATTTTTTTAAATTTTTTGATTGTTTTTAATTAGAAAAATAAATTCAGAATTCAAATTTTACACAAAAATCTAATCAAATTGATCTTGTATTGTTAAATAACCATTTCTAAGAATTGTTAATTATCATCGAAAATAAATAGAACAATCAACAAATCTTCAAACTGTTAACAATTCTTATTCAAATTAATGAAAAATAACTTAAGATTTCACATAAGAGATCTTCAATTTAGCTCGTAAATTAATTTATTGTAAATTTTAGTTAGAATTCTCAAGACCAATTATTATCAATTCAGAAAATTAATGAAACGTTACCTAAGTTTAAAAATTAATTATTTTTTTTAAATGTTTTTATCAAGACAGATTAAAAATATCTCTCAGATTAGTTTTGACAAAATTAAAAAAAATCACGCGAGTTTTATTTGTAAAAACTTATTGATACAGTTGGGACAATTTAAAAAAAAAAAGATCAATCTCGTGATCTATATGCTATGACTTTAATTGAATTCTATCCAACCGAACTTTATCATTGAATACACTGCATGAATTTAATTAAATTTTCTTTTGTAGTCTTAAAATACATAAACAGTACAGATTAGCAATTACTTGAACAAAGAAATAGAATTTATATTTTTGTATTCTGAAATTTTTTAGTCGAAAAAATTTGGAATTTTAAATAAAAAAAATTGATAAGCATTAAACACCCTGAGATGATTAGAAAATTTGCTCAATTGTGTTTCAAGTTGTGTAAAATTATCAAACAATTTTTTATATTTGTTTCTATTTCAACTTTTTATTAAATTTTTCTTAGTCAATCAAAGCCTAAAACCAAAAGTAATCAAAATAGGTAATTAAATTTTAAAATTCCGGCTATTAGGGATTTACGTGATACAAAAATATATTTTAGACAAATGAACAGGAAGTATTGTCTTAGTAAAATTGCACAATAATACACAAAATTTTAGTTTAGAAAGATTTTACAAGCTTTAATTAATAATGATACAATTTTAAAAAATTTTGCTTCTTATGTCTCATTTTAAAATTCAAATGATCAAAAGGACAAATTCAATCATGGACAACAGCGATGACCACTTTGACTCTCATTTCTATGCAAACTCGCCAAAGCGTGCTACCAATCTAAGTCCTAATGGTTCTAGATTCAGACAAATGATGCATCGTCCATCAGTCCGCAGTATTAGCGAAATGCCGAACATAATCGGCGTTCAGCCATCGGAGAACAAACATGATATATGTACTTATGTACTTTGCGCTCTCAGCTGGCTTTCTGTAATAATATTTTTCCCATTTTCACTTCCGTGGATATTCCGAGTAGTAAAAGAGTACGAACGTGCAGTAATTTTTCGTCTAGGATGCTTAAAAAAAAGTCCAGCTGGACCTGGAGTTATTTTAGTATGCTGAATCATTTTTTAATATATATATTTTTATTTTCCAAAGATTTTGCCTTGTATTGAAAGTGTGACAAAAGTTGACATGAGAACTGTGTCTTTTGATGTGGCACCGCAAGAAGTTTTGACCAAAGACAGTGTGACAGTGTCAGTTGACGCTGTGGTATACTATAGAGTGTTCAATCCAGCTGTATCAGTTGCAAATGTGGAAAATGCGCAGGAATCAACCAGACTGTTGGCTCAAACAAGTCTTCGAAATGTTCTCGGACAAAAATCACTGTCGGAAATATTATCCGACCGAGAGTCTGTATCCAGGGCCCTCCGAGAGTGCCTAGATGAAGTAAATTTATTTTTAAAAAAAATTTTAATTTTAATTAACAAAAAAAGGCAACAGATCCATGGGTTTGGTTGATTTCTATTTTTTTTTTAACTAATCTGGCTTAAAGGGAATTGAGGTAGAAAGAGTCGAGTTCAAAGATGTTCGCCTACCTGTTCAGCTTCAGCGCGCTATGGCTACTGAGGCAGAGGCCACAAGGGAAGCCAGAGCCAAGGTAAAATTGATTTAGACCCAGAGGCGAGATTAAATATTCAATTATTAGGTAATAATGGCCGAAGGAGAGCAAAGGGCTGCTAAGGCAATTAAAGGCGCAGCTGATATAATATCTACCTCTAGAACAGCTATCCAAATACGCTATTTGCAAACACTGAGCAGCATTGCCTCTGAGAAAAATTCCACAATTATTTTTCCGATACCGATTGAGATCTTAGACTCGCTTAAAGGATCGGATAATAAAAATAAATGATAAATAAAATCCTTAATTAATATTTTTTTAGGTAATTCTATTCTTAATCTTTTTTAATTAATAATCAAATAAAATTTTATCCTGGAAACTTTTAATTTTAATTAATCATTTAATTTTTTTAAAAGATAATCTAGAGTTATTTAATATGAAAAAAATTAAAATATTTTTAACTAAAATAATTTGTTTAACATGCTAATTTTTTGGTAATTTAGCATCTAAGAGTGCATTAAATTATATGCATCAAAAGTAATACTAATTTTTTAATAATAAAAATTTTACCAGCAGCTCTACAGAAGAAGAAAAATTGATTTGATTTTTTAAAAAAAATGAATTAACCAATTTTAAGCATGCTATTTTTCTAATAATGAAAAATGTAATTTTATTTCCTTGTGAATTAAAATATTCTAATGGAAATTTTTTATTTAGACAATTAATTCTTGAAAAATTAATTAACAACAATTTTTAAATCAAAATAAAAAACGTTTTTAAAATTCGATAAATTTTGAATTTAATTGTTTAAATTAATGAAAAAGAACCATTATACTGTACATCCTTTAAAATAGATGTGATACACTTAAAATTGATAAACCAAGCTAATCTTATACCGTTTGACATAGTCAAATATCGTTGTCTTTTGTTTACTTAATTAAAGATGAAAACAACAAAAAGTGAATTAGACATGACTAACGCCTCAATTCACAGTTATTAAGCAAAAGGACAAAATCTAGATAGCTTAACACGAAGGTTTAAATTTAAATTGATTTTTTTTAACAAATAATTAATAATGAACAATTCATTCGAAAATTGAAATAAAGAAAAAATCTTTTTAATTAATAAAATATTTTAATACGTCATTTAAAAGTTTAAAGCATTTTTTGAAAATCAATATGCACTGGTGCTACGATAACTTTATTTTACTTAAATTTACCTAAATTTAGGCAAAATTACAAAATCACCAATAGTTAAATTCGGTTGTTCACATTTTTTTGTAGATCAGAGAAGATTCTTCTTTTTTTTCAAAATTTCTCCTTGAATTAATGGATATTTGGTAAAATTTGTATTATTTTCAGTAATTTATTAATTTACTAAGGAGCAATTTAAATAAAAAACAAAATTATTCTCAGGGGTTGATTTTTTCTATTGGCGATTTTGATTATTACGTAATTTTAGGTAAATTCAATTAAATTTACGAAAATTTACGTAAAAGCACCACTGTATTATTCTGTAAGTTTTACAACAAGATTAAATTGATTAGAAAAGTTAGTATAAAGAGAAAATATGTACTGATAATTTTTATTGGCATTCTTTTTGTTAAAAAAGTCTATTAAATGGTTGTTGCTTTTATGTATGAATTTTTGATTTCGTTTTCAACAAGTAGAATGATTGTCTTAATGGTTGATAATATGCGGCAGATAGTATGAATTGATTTCTCGTATTTATTTAGAAGGGTTGGCGATGTGTCTAAAATAGTTAAAGACAATTTGAAAATTAATCATTTTGTTTTGATTAAATTAATGGCCAGAATAAATTTTATCTTTTTAGCTATGATTTTTTATATCTTTTTAGCTATGATTTTTTATTAATTTTACTTAAAAGTGAAAAGGCTATTCACGATTTGGTGATAGTTTTTTAAATATACATTTCAAAATTTTCTTATCATCAAAATTAAAACTAGTGATTAATAATGTAATTTTTACTTTAAAACTTTATATGAGATTATTTCTCTTATGATGAATATTTACTAAAATTTACAAATAAATTTATTAAATATTTGAACTTTAAAAATGTTTATTTAATTTTTTATTTACAATTTATAATTAAAAATAACTAGTGCAATCTTCTGTTATTTTTGGATTTAAAAAATATAAAGACTCCCAAGTTATTTGTAAATTTTCTTTGACTAAAATTAAATATTTATTAAGTGATATTAAATAAAAGATATGGCATTAAATAGTTAAATTAAATAGTTTTTTTTTAAATCCTTGGTTTACTCGTTCCAAAATTATAAAAAATGTCATTAAAAGATGTTTAATTAAATTAGAAAAAAAATATTTCTGAAATTATGATTTTATATGAACTTTTTGAGCCTGGATCAAAAAAATTAAATTCAAATTTTAACTTTTTATAAATACAAATTTTTATTTAAGATTAAAACATTTGATAATCAATTAAATTGAAATTTTATAATTAAGATTAATAATTGTCTATATTATGACTTTCGTAATTTTCATTTTTTTGTCTTTTCTTTGAAATCAATCTCTTAAGTGCCTTTAATAGTTTTGTATCGATTTCCTTATAGTCTTCGGAATAGTCATTTTCCTCAGAGACACAAGTAGAATCCTCTAAACAATGATCTAAAGAAAAAAAAATATTATAAAAATTTTTTGATAGCTTTTTATATAGAATATGAACCTGGGTTACAGCACAGATTAGAAGTAGCACATCGTCCGAATTCTACTTTGTCACAGATCTTTCCATAAGGCTGACACGGCACGTTAGACTTGATATCCTCTAATTGACACACACTAGTTTCTTTTGTATCTATTAAGCATCCCATATCTGGTCCACAGCATATTCTCGGCCCGAAACACATTCCAAGACCTGATGCACATTTTCGACACTATGTAATAATTAAGCTAAAAATTGTTACCAAAACACAAAAATCTTACTTGATGAGCATTCTCAAAATCAAGAAAAGGCTGAGAGCGTTTTCCGCCCCAAGGACAATTAGTTATATAGCAGGCATTTATAACATTTAAATTGATCACGACCAAAATGAATAAAATTTTTACATTTTTTTTGTCATTCAGATTCATCATTAAAAAATTTTCATTCATTATTTTTCTAAAATAATAAAAAAATGTTTCTTTAAAATTTTCGACTTTTTATATTTGAAAATTCCTTTAAAAAAAAAAAAAATCCACCACCAATCACCGTCATTATCTAAGAAATTTGCAAATCGATTTAATTTAAATAGAGACAGCCGCTGGTGAAGCTAATCTAGCAGAAAATTGATTTAAAAAAAAAAATAATTCCGTCATTTTTGAAACAATTGTTCGCAAAATTCTAATTTTTAAAGAAAATTAATATCTTATCATTTGAAATTAATCAGAAAGTCATAAAAAAAATAGGTCGAAGATAATGGTCAAGATATTATTAATAAAAATTAATTTTATCTTGAATTATTTAATTACTAGAAAGATATGGTAACTATGGAATTTGGTTTCTAAATCTGGCTAAAGATAGAGTTAAGTTTTAAACTGCAATGCCTTAAATAAATCATCTTTGGTAATTTCTAAATTACTAAATATTACAAATGAGTGAATTTTTTATCTAAATAAATAAGTGATAATCAATAAACAATGACTCAAAACCTTGGAAACTATTTAGTTATTTAAAAATTTGACTAAGGTATTAAAAAATTAGCTTTTTTTCGATCTAAACTAAAAAATACTTAAAGCCTAAATCAAATATTTGGATACAAATAGTAAGGATTTAGCGATATTTTTAAAGTTTGAATATAATTTTCTTTCGAATGATGCTATTTTTATTAGAAAGAATTAGTAACACAATAAATGAATGAAATCATTACCTTTGAATAAATATTTAATTTTTAAAAAGTTAAATTAAAATTAAATTTTTTTTTAATTTTAAACGACAACGACCCAAAATTCATTAAAATTAAATAACTTTTTTATTTTTCTTTTATGGTAATAGGAATAACGATAAACAATAAAATAACTTTTAATTATTCTAATAAAATTAATTTATTGGAAAAAATACTCCAACGCTAATCATTTTCCTAAACATCTAGAAAAATGAAGCCCACATTTGTAAACTTTGCCTCTTTTAATCAACAATAGAAAAAAAATTTTAAAAATTTTAACATCTTTTGATTCATTTTTCTGCTGTGTTTATAAATCGGTTCTAATTTTTTATTATTTATTGGCAGGGGTATATTAATAATTTTCTGAGTAATAATTCTCATTATTCAATTTGCTCAATGACTTAATTTTTATCTAAATGTTTAAATCAAATTTAATTAAAATTTTCAGAACTAGATTTTTTCATTTATTTACTAACCACTTAACCATTTATATCAAATTTTTTAAAATTAATTATTTTAATTAGTAAAATCGAAATAAATATTACAATAATCTTGTCTTGTTATTTCAAGAATTGATAAAAACTGAGAGAAATTTTAAATGTCACAAATATTAGTTACTTTGATAAAATTTTAATTTTATAATCATAAGCTTGTGTGTCCTGAAATTAATTTGCCAAGTATACGTCTAATAAAGTCTTGTATAATTTTTCTGAAACCCCTTTTTAATTTGTCAATTTGATTATGTCATTATTCGCGTTGTCTGCGCGATTAAAGCACGTCTTTTTTGTCACTTTGTCAATTTTTCAATGATTTTTATTTGCTAAGAATATTTTAATTAAATTCTAAATTAATAAAGCAGGTTTAATTGTAAAATTTTTAGGCAATCTTTTCTAATACCCGTAACCAATTTATAAAAGAAAATGATTGAATTCCTTTAAAAATAAAGTTAAACAATTTTTTTGAATTTTATTATTTACCCTTTTTTTTGAACAATTTTTTTTTTATTCAGCGATCAATCATTTATCGATAAAAGGGTTGTGCATATTTCTAGCAAAAGTTTGCTACAAAAAAAAATAAGGAAAAAAATTGTTTTTCAAATTTTTATTAATATTTTCTAAAATAGACTAAAAACTTTAGTGTCTGCTAAATTTTTATATAATTTTATCAATATTCGATAGCTTTAAAAGTAGTTCTGTTCACTTTAAGGCTCTATTTAATTTAGATAATGCTTTTTTCCAGATTGATGATATGAATTCTAAAGAAATAATACAAAGAAGATTAAATCATACTGTTTAAAATAACAATTATTTTAAGAATAAAATTAATTCAAATTTAAAAAAAAATTTTTTGTTTAAATAAAATCCAAATTCAAAAATACCGTATAATAAATGCTTACAGTTTCCTCTCAGTGAAAAAAAAATTATCTATAAAAACAAAAAATTGAGGGTTTAATTATTAAATATTTCTAAAGATTTATCATTAATGATTTGATCGAAATCATTCGGCGCTATTAGATATTATGATTTTATTAAAAATCATATTTCTCATCAAATAGTTAAAGAACTAATTAAAAAATTTTCTTATAATAGAATACGTTGTATTGAACTAATTTGTTAATTTTGGTTCACAAAAAAAATCATTTTATACCTAGAATTTATCTTTTTCAAATAATATCTTTAAAAATGGTGGTTATACTTATAATTAAAAACAATGAAGCGCCCCATACCTACTTAAAAAAACAACCATTTGTTCGTATTCCTGACAAAAGGGGCTATCCAAAAAGCACATGTTTTTTTTCAGATAAAAAAATTTTATGGACAACTTTTCTGTTAAAATGTGCACAATTTCTTTAGCATTAAAAAAAATATTCGTCAAAACAATCTCAGACATGATAAAAAATCAAAGATCTATCCGAAATAAATTAAAGTATAAAATAAAGCGTAAAAATTTAAATTTTTAAAAAATTTTATTTTTTACCTAATTTTCTGAAATTCCATCTTCAAATTCTTTAAGACTAGTTTTGGAATCGTGAAGATCAAACACTCTAAAAGCATTTTAAAAAAATAGCAAGTGAAATTTTTTCAATTTTTTTAAACGAACAACCATTAAATCTAAAAATTAAGTTAAAATATATTTTAATTAAATCAATATTAAATCAATAAAAAAATTAAAAATGATAAAGAAGGCTGAAAACTCTAACAATTTAAAAATTAGTAAGGAAGTTGTCGCGGATTAAATTTTGTAATTGTTAAATTCTTAAATTGTACAACCTTCTCTTAGATCCATTATGATTTTGAATTGATAATTTCTATTGTTAATTCATTCAAATTTTCCAAAAGCCTATTCAAAAAGATTGCAGATTTTTGCATATTATTAAACCATTACTAACCTTTATATATTCCTCTCTATTTATCCTTTCCTCTAGCTTGGTTAAGCCAAGCTTGGCCGTCTGCACACTTTACTTCTCTATCTCTTTAGTATGTCAACTCCATGTATTTTACGTGCAGCGAGTTAAAAATGAAGTCTTATAAATGGGACAGAAAGTTTTTGAAAGATTATGGTGTCGAACATTTGGGGTTCTGTATCTTAAATTTGTCATTGAATTATTGGCTTAATATACACTTCTTTGAGTACCTAACAAGATCCATTTGAGATTTCTAGTGATGATGATACCGAGGTCCCGTTATCTTTGGATAAGCTTTCATTTGGTTCTTATTTACACTTTATACCATATATTCACTTTATGAAAGAAAAGATAATTGAAGCTTTTAATTAGTTGTTTCACTGATATCAAAAACATTCAAGGAATAAATAAAAAAAGTAAATTCATTTAAGAGAGGAATTAAATGTTTGTTTTTTATTTATCATTTGTAATTTTGTTTCACCTACTTCAGACTGTGAATATTTAACAATATTCATCTCTTTTAAGTATATTCTAAAGCTTTTAAAGCCTACAAAATAATAAATATCCGAAAAACATAGTTTTTTCAAACGATCTAAAGCATTCTGTGCAAATTAAAAAAAGGAAGTAAATTGAAAATGTTTAAATTAAATTCTTTATTAATTTGCAGAATTATTGCAAGCTTTAAGACTGATTGAGTGTTCTACTTTATTTCATTTACTGAATTTCACAATTGTGACAAAATTAATTTGAAAAATAACATTTTTACAAAATTTCATAGATCTTTGAAAAAATTTAGCAAATTAAATAAAATAAGCAATATAAATCATAAATGAACAATGATTATATTTGATGCAGTGCTCTTTAATAGCGATGAATCGATTTTATTAAGAATTTGTGATATGAATCAATCAGACGAATTACTAAATGGATAATCAAATGAAATTATTTTTAATGAAATCCCAGAGAGGAGAAATAATTTAACAAATTTGAATATAGACTAACCCAAATTAGAAATTTTAAAAAGTTTAAAGTTTAGAATTTTTGAAAAGAAAGAAAAGCATAATACAATTAAAATTTTTTTATGAATTGATAAGTAAATTTACGAAAGAAATATAAATTCTCTGTCATTGTGTAACTCACTGGTATACTTTAGATAGCATAGTATAATTCTAAATAAATTTTTTCTATTTAATAAACAATTTTTAAACTTTTTGATAGAAAAAATATTATTCTAGTAACAATTCACCTAGGAAGTTTAATCCATTTATCTAGTATCATTAATCCTATGCAATTTCATAATGTCATTTTTTTTCAATTCCAGATGACAAATTCCACTGGAATTAAAAATCAACCAAAAAGCAGAGTCCGAATTTCATGGACAACCGAAAACAATAAATACTATTTAAAAAGATTACTTTTTTTCATTTTTCCGAGAGGTTCTTGGATCCTAATAATTCTAAATTGAATTTTTTGGTTATCAAGAGAGCTGTTATTATGGCACAATATTGTTAAATTGAATTTATTTAACTAATTTTTAAAAAATTTAGAGTTTTTTTCACAGCAAGTAAATAAATAATATTAGTGTAATTTTTATACTCAGTGAAAAATTTCAAGCTGAAGTATCGTTGAAAGATTAACTCTTAATTTAAAATTTTTAATAAAAGCATATGGTAATGTAAAATTTAGATGTGTCAAATTTACAAGCTACCGGCATTGAGGCCGATAAATTAAGATTAAAAAAAAAATTAAATGTTGAAAATTTATTAAGAATTTGATCTTAAAAACAAAAGAATAAAATTTAACTCATTCATAGTTTAAAAAAAAAGCCAAAAAAGCGAATATTTTTCATTCAATAATTTCATGTCGAAATTTGAAATTACTATAAGAAATAGGCCTTCGTTCGGGTGAAAAAACTGGTTTAGTTCTTGAGGAATTTTTTTTATAATTTTTTGTTGAAAATGTTTTTTGATATTTAGTTTTGTGCGCTGAATAATCTGTGCTTGACGAACTAGAAAATTCCGAGCCAAAGCGCTCTGGACCATAAGGACCAGTCGCAAATTCATCAAAATCGTTGACTTTATTAGATTTAACAAAAGGAGAAGATTTATAATTAGTGTACAAAAAATAAGCCAATTTTTCCCAAAATAAAAATTCATCATTTTCCAAAGAAACGAATCTTGGTATTTGGAGCTTTTCGGTGAAATATTCATCCACTTCTTCATCGCAAACGTCGTGCATTTGAACTGCTAGAAATCTAGCCTTTCCTTTGGTAATTAAAAGCCTCAAGTGCTGTCTAAACTCGGCATTATTCCATTCATTCATCAAAAAAGCATCAGATAAAATGAACAGAATGCAGCTGCTTCGATTCATTATGTCTTTGATATGGCTTCCAAATACTTCATTGTACCTGTTTGCCGAGTTGTAGTGTAAAGTGAAGTTTTCCACCAGATCGCGTTCTTTGATGAACGGAATGAGTTTTTCACGAATCCATTCTTCACTAGTTTGATTATAGCTGATGAATAAATCTAATTCCTTGTGTCTTATGACCCCACTTTTGCAGGGACAGATGCGGTAAAAAATTGGTATGCAATTGAAACAAGTGGCCAAAATCTCAATAGGACAAATACAATAAATCAAAAAGAGAAAGAGAAAAAAAATTCCAACCAGACCAATTACATATCCAGCTATCTGTGAATCATTAAAATAATTTAAATTTGTTTCGTTTAGACTACTTTTGGGCTCGTTTAATAAATTTTCTGGAACTAGTGAACTGGTTGCATTTCTGCAATTGGTGGCAAACACATTGGAATTTGGCGAACAAGTGTCTGGATTTGTGAAAGAGAACAAATTTTGGTTTGCAAATTCACTCGGAGATAAACACTGGTGAAAAAAAAGGTAATCATTACTATTAATTATATTAGAAGAGATAAAATTTTGATAAAATGACAAGATGTTGTAGGACTGCTGACAGCTGCATGCCAAATTATTGTCCGTGAATAAAAGCTTTTTGAAAAAATTAAAAAAATTATTAAACTCTGTTTGAGTGCAAACCGAGTAGAGTCCTAATACATCGTCATTGAAACCAGTTAAATTATTAAATCTTAAATCTAATAATTCAAGGTTATTGCTAGCCGAATTAGCTGGCAGCAAATTTGGGCTCCAATTTTTTCCATTGACAAATTTGTTTATTCGATTGAAGCTCAAATCAATTTTATTTATCATGCGCAAAGTTATGAACCAAATATCTATTTCCTCTATTTTGTTATTTCTTAAATTAAGTGTAAAAAGATGCGGAAGTTTAAAATAGAATAAATTTGTAGCTATTAATAAAATATTGTTGTAGCTCAGATCCAAAAATTTCAAATTTTGCAAGTTGTCAAAACTGTTTTCGTCAATGAATGAGATAGAGTTGTTCGAAAGGTCCAAATATTCGAGATTGCTCAAGCAGTCGAAGGCGTCTTTTGTTATATTTTGGGATATCGAGTTATCTGAAAAGTCTATGTATGTTAGTTGGGCTGAATATTGGCAAATGTTTGATGGAAAATTTGGCAAAAACGAGTCGACTATTGTGATCGACGTGATGTTCTGAATAAGTGAAAATAAATTTGGCAAAAAGAAATTGAGAGTAAATGGCATATAGCACCTGATGACTAAACTTGTGTCTCTGTAATCGCATATACAGTTTGAATCGCATCCGGTGAAAAAAACAATTGAATTAACTTGGTTAGCAAAGAAAAGGAACAAAAAAATACAAAAATAGTTCATTTTTGTTGTAGATTTGTTTTTACAGAAATTTTTGACTGAAAAATTTCACTAAATTCCGAGTTTTTTTAAATTTTGTTGATATGGTAACCAGGAATATGTCACTTTGAAATATTTTTATGCCAAAAAATTGCCGAAGGATAATTTCACAAAATTTAGAACAGCACTTTTATATATATTGTCGGAATTCTTAAAATAAAATAAATATTTAAAATTAAATTTATTTTAAAATTAATCAGAACACTGCTAGAATTAAAATTAAGTTTTATTTAAATCACTTTTAAAATTTTATATTTATGAAATTAAAAAAAAAATTAATTAATAAAAATTTTAAGTAATGGACTGATATTGATTTTATTCATTTCTGTAGATTTTGAAATTTAATACAAAAATTTTTAAAAAATTTGATTAAAACAATTTAATAAATGAAAAAAAACAAATATTTTAAGAGCGTGATTCTTTTTTTATATTATAAAATCGAGTAACTGATTAAATGTTCTTGATTTTTATATATTTTACAAATAATTTTTATATTGCACGATTATAAAAAAAAATTTCATTTTTACAATTAAATTTTAAGAATAACTAAATTTTTTTAAATATTTTTATATTTAACTTTTAAATTGCAGAACAAAAATTGAATTAAAATAAAAAATTAATTTTTGATGATTAAGAAAATTTTCTGCTCTAGTTTTGTCAATTCAATTATATTAAATACTAAGCATTTTAATAAGAATCAATACTAAATTTCAAATTTAAAAATATGATTAGTAATTAATATCTTAAATTCAATCTAAAAAAATTCAAATAATAATTCTGAATTATTTTCTTTCAAATAATTGAAAAAAAAATATTTAAAATAAAACTTGTAAAAAATCCAAGAAATTTAATTTAATTTAATTAAATATAATAAAAAACATTGCTTAGTTTCTAAAAATTCAAAACTAAAATTATTTCTATTGCTTACGCATTTAAAAAATTCAGACCAGATCATACTTGCTAAATACTTATTAAATGTCAGCTTCAACTTCAAATTCGACTGACTCCTCGTTGGAAGATTCTTTTTTTAAAGAAAAGCAACGCAAAGTCAAAGCCAAAGAACATTCAATTTTGAGAAATAGTAAGAAATTAATAAAAAATGAAGAAAAGATTATCAAAATTCGAATAGACATCATGTGTCCCAATCTCCAAAATTATTTTGATCAGATTGATAAAGGTCTTAGCTTAAGAAAAATCTTCATTGAAATAGATAAAAGTGATACCAAATCAATAAAAAATAATTCCGAAGAGGATTCTGGTGAGCATTCTGTTGAGGAATATGATGACAACTCATCCAATATTCATAATATCAATGATATACTTAAACCGAATTATTCCCTAAATCAAACAATTCCTAGATCTAAAACTGATGTAAATTTTATTCAAATTGGAGGGCATGATTTAAACAAGCGACGCTCTTCGCTTCAGCACAATCAGTACTCAGCTCTTTTAAAATATCCGAGAGAACTTTTTCAAAAGTTCCTCTTCAAATCTAAAAGAACCGTTAAATTGAACTCTTTTACAGGTAATGTAATAGAAAAGAGTGGAGATTCTGTTACAGAAATTGTATACTATGAACATCAGGCTTATGCTGGTCAAAATACTCAGAATCATATCAAGGTTCAAACATTGATCAATCCCAAATTAAGTATAGGCATTTCACGTGATCCTGATAGCATAGCCAACATCAAAGAAAAGCTCTCAGAAAATCAGCGCTTGGTAAAATCAAAGAGACTTATTTTTGATTTTACCAAAATGGAAGAAATAAACAAAAGTTATAATCCAAGTACATATTTCACATATTTTAGATATCCATACACAAAAATATGTGAATTAGACTACAGTAGTCTAATGTTGAATGTTATAAATCCAAATTATTTTTCAAAACCAAGTCAATTTGAGCTTTCGAATGGCAATTCGAACTGTGAAATTGGTGTAAATTTATGGGAAAATACAAGATATGAAAGTTTCCATACATATCTTCCTTTGTACATTCAATTTAAAGATTTAGATATGAGCAACGATGAGATCATAGATTTTATTAGCCAAAATTTAATTGAAAAATTGTCAAAAATGAATCAAGAATTGATAGATTATATAAATTTGAAATTTCCATTGGACTTTTTGTTTTATAATGCTGGCAGAAAAAGTCCTTCGACCAAAGATTTATCCATTCAAACACAAGAACCTGAATTCTATTTGCTTGCTTACCAGGTCCTAGATGAAAAATTTGAACCACTCGAAAAAGAATTGATTGAATTAGTCAAAATAAATTATTCCACTATGTACGGAACTGATGCAAAATCCATCAAAAAAGCTATTCATTCTGCAATCGGTGACCAAGCAGAATCTTATAGTTGTAACTTTTTCCGTATGTGGCACTATGTAATTTTGATAAAACAACCTCGCATTAACTTGGATCTTTTGCTAAAAAATAATATTTTAATGAAAGATTTTGAATTGATCAAAAACTTTGATTTAAGTGATGATTCATATAATAGAATCACCAAATTGTATTTTTAGCCCCCTAGTTTCAACAATACTGGTAATTAAATATCAGTTAAGCTTGGTTTTGTTAGTGAGTATTGTAAATTATTAATTTTTATTTATTAATTAAAAATGAATGAAAAATTTGGAATTTCGAATAAACAATCCTTAACATTCTTTTCATTTTTAGCGAAATTTTCCTCTTCTTCCATATATCATATATTTTCCAGACTTTTGCTTTGTATTTGACTTGCAGTATTGTTGAGGCTTAGAGACTTTAAATGCAATTTGACGATTTTTCACTACAAACACATTAGACTTGCTTGAATAAAACAAAAAAATACCTAAATATTAAAATTAAATTATTTTCATTTCTAAATTTTAACATGAACTTAATAAGGCTATCTTTTTTCAAATTAAATGAAACAACTTTTTAATTATCTAAATTTTATTGAAATTAAAAAATAACAAAAAACCCTTATTTTAGAAATTATTAAATATCAACTATTGGGCACATTGGAGTAGATAATTTGATAAGATTATTTTTTATCTTGATTAGTTCTTAAATCAAAAGATCTTTTTTCCAGAGAGTTCAACAATTGAATATAATATAGTAAAACTCTAGTAGATTTGAGTAAAGCTCTCTTTCACCAAACAATTACAGAAGAGTCTCTATTGGACATATCAAGTCAATCGTATCTAGATGAATCATACGTAAACCAGTCTTTTTTGCAAAGTGATAATGACATAACCATATCGGAAATATTGACTGAAAACTTGGAAAGCCAAGACATGTGGACTAAAAAAGAAGAAGTTAGTCGAGCCTCATCAGGATCTTCGTCACCCTTAGTTGAAGATTTGATCTCAAAACGGAAAAATAAAAAATACGCCATTATGTCAGATCTTAAGCTAGCTAAGAGTTTTGATGAAATCAAGTCAAAATTAGCACATCAAGTAGATCATTGTTATCATATCTGAATAATCAGAATAGTAACAAACAAGCATTATTTTTAAATTTGATTTTCATAGTTTATATTTTCCCTATATTACAAAAAACTTTTGTTTTAAAATACTTTATTTTGTAAAATAAATTGTTTTATAAATATGAAGTTAGAGCTAAACAATTTAGAATTTTTAATTTTAACAACATGAATTAGAGCGCACGCAAAAAACGCGTGATTGCGTCAACTTAAAAACTTAGATCCACTCTTTCATTTTTAATGGCTATAATAGTTTAGAAAAAATAATTTAATATTAAATTTATATGTCAAAAACTATAAGAGAAGTAGAGATTCTTAGTAATCAAGAATTAATGCGAAAAGAATATTTTAAAGTTTTATTTTAGTTTACTGTCTTGTTTTCAATTGTAAATTTTCCCTAGTGTAATCCAGAGTTGGTCAAAAGTCAAAGTCATGAAGTCAAAGTCAAGTCTGGACTTTGACTTTAAATTTTATTTTTTCCTTAATAAAAAATTCAATACTTATAATTTTTTTAATATATTTTAATTCTATTTTAAAAATCAGTAAAATTTTTGAATTGATTATTTTCTAATTTTTGAAACAAGTCAAAGTACTGACTTGCAATTGACTTGTGTCAAAAATTAAAAAAAAAAAAGTTAATTAAAGTAAGTTAAAGATTAAAAAAAAATTTAAAAAGTAATTTTTAAATATAACTAATTCAATAAAATGTCACTAATAAAAACTTTTTATAAAAACTTGTTCAAATAAAAAATTAATTTAAAAAAAAGTATGCCATTTAATATTTAATTTTACTTTCTTTTATTTAGTGTGTTTTTAAAAATGACTAAAAGTCTAACATTTTTTTTCAATATTTGCAACATTTCTTAAGCTTAAATTTATATAAATATTCATTTTCATAATTTTTTTAATTAAGTTAAAGAAGATTTAAAAATTAGAAAATAATTTAGTTGACTTGAGTGGACTCAAGTCAAAGTCAGACTTTGACTTTGAAATTATTTTAGACCCAAGTCAAAGTCTGACTTTGACTTTGACTTTTAACGATTCTGACTTTAAAGTTTGACTTTTGACCAACTCTGGTGTAATCTATTGTCTTGGTAAGGTCTTTAATTGATTACTTGACTTTTTTTTTGGTGTCCTGGTGTTCCCTGCCTATATTACTCTTGTCATATTCCTATCATGCATAGCATCAAGTTCTCAGATTCTATCAAGGTTTTAGCCGAAATATCTTTGTAAGTCTTTCCCGAAATTTGTCACTCACAAGCATTGTTTCCGATGACATTTTTTTTAAATTAATACAAAGAAATAGATACAATTTTTACGACCTTGTACTTGGAGTTGTCATGAGTTACTAATTAACAGTAGGCTCAGTATATGGTAATAACAGTAGGTGTTTTTTTCAAAAAGATGATTTAGTCCAGAAAATCATACTTTGGATCTAAGAAGAGTCTTGGTCTTTATTATAACTAGATGTGCTTCATGGGAAATCTTCCTTGAAATTTCTTGAATCCAGTGTGGCACTATAATTCTTTTTGACTTTCGAAGTCTTCGATTCTTACCACATGCTCCTCCATTATATAGAAGAAAACACCGAGCTTCGTTTTTCCTCTCGGTTTTGAAGTATTTTACTTAAGCACAGCTTGACAAAGCTCAAAAATGGATCGTTCAGTTTCTCACTCTCAATTCGGCCTTTTGTCATCATCTTTGGGACAGATTTGGACAACAAATTTATCAGATTGCGTATCATCGGATGAGATAACTTCTTGAATTGGGTGTCTGTAGTGCTTGATTTTCAAGGGCGATGAAAATATTGATCAACAAAATTCAAAGATAAATTCATGCTCTAATCAAAATAACTTGTTCAAAATTTTTTATTTTTTTATATTTTTTTGTTTATAGCTTGTGCTAATTCATTAACTTAAATTATTGACATTTTTCACCAATTACTAGATGAATATAAAAACACCTTTCTTTTCATATTTTAAAATTATTTAATTAACATTAAAACACAAATTCTCTACTTCTAAATTTTCTCTTAAAATGGAAAAGGAATAACTATTCTATTGCCTAACATTCCAAGCCATTGTTTTTTCCGGGTCTTGGTTTAGAACCAATAACCGAATCTAAATACTTTTCTGGTACTTGAATTTTCTTGTTGGCTAACAACACCACACTAATATGTTGACAAATGTAATCTTTAAGGTAATCTTTACATGAACAAGACGAACTTCGGAGTGGGTCCATTTTTTTTTAAACAATTGATAATCAACATCAAACTTTGATGGACTAAATGATAATTGTAACGCATGCAAATCACTCATAAACAATTTTTTACTTTTTATCAAAATCTCGCTCAGGATGAGCCCAGATCATTATTCGTTTTAATTATTACCAAAAAAACTTTTAAAACCATTGGTTATACATACTATCCAATATAATATAACACTTTTAATTTCTATTTATCTTAACTTATTTCCCTTTAATTTTCTTTTTATTTAACTCTATTTTATTTATTTTTATTATGTTTTTTTTTTTTATTTTCATCAAGATACCATCAGCTAAAAGGTATCTTGATGAATAATCTAGATTTTTTTTAAATAGCTCTAAAAAAGAATTCATAATCAAATTCAGTTTCACTAACCCAAATGGCAATAGTATTCGAATGAAAGTGTTTTCAGTCAACAATGGGAACCCTTTGAATATAATTTTTTTAGAATCTATTCGCCTCTTGAGCGGTTACGTTTGTTATTTTCTATAGATTCTGGATTTTCGTACTCTTCTTCATCCTCAGATCCTTGATTTTCATTTAATTTTAATTCTGTTTCAGCCTTTTTTTGATCAAAACATTCCTGAAAATCAACTTCAAGGTCTAATATTTTTATTTATTTTTAATTTATTTTGTTTTTAGTTGGTTTTTAGTTTTTTTAATTAATATTATTTAAAATTTATAATTTTAACAAATACAACTTATTTAAAAATAGCCCTATGTGAGTTAGCTTCGACAAAATGAATTCGAATTATGGAATATTAGAAGAGTCTTTCTCGAACTAAAAGTCGACCCAGACTAACTTATCGACACAACATGAGCGCAATAATGGACTGGTCCTTAGAAAAATTGGAAAAGCGAGCGAAGAATCATGACAGAGTTTCGGAACGCCACGTTTCGAATCAAGAAGAAGCGAAGACGAGGTGGAGAATTGGTGAGGTAGAAAAAAACATTAACTATAAAAAATCAAAAAGAGATAAAATATAAATTATAAAAAAAAACTTAAATAGTTAAAATGAGACAAATTTAGATTTAATCTAATTCAAGAATGGTTTAAAGAAATATTTAAAACTCTCAAATTTGAAAAATTTATCAGTTTTTTAGAAAAATTAATTTTAATTTTAATTTTAATTTTTGAACTAATAATGATAAAAAATGTGTTAAAAAACTTGTAATTTTACGTGAAAAAGTTTATTCGTCTATTTGCGCAAAGGATTTGAATTTTTGCTTTGTATCTTTAATTTTATATTGATTACATGTATTTTTTAAACTAAATCTATTTTATTAAACTAAAATTATTAAAAAAAATTGGATTTTGAATTTATGTTTTTTATCTTTTTATAAAATTGGCTATATGTTTTTTTTTCTTTTTAAATGTTTCGTTCTACCTGTCCCGTGGAGAATGGTAGAGATCGATTTGGAGGCTAATTTGAAGGAAAACAATAAAAATAACTGGCGAGGTGTAAAGCAGTTTAAGAAAAGAAGCCTGAAGTTTTGCTTATAATTAAATTTGTTTGATTTTATTTTTTAAAAAATAAGCATGTTTTCAATTTAAGTCAATATTCAAATGTTACTATATCTACATATAATTTAAGAATTAAAAAAAGATAATTTTTTAAATATATTATAAAAATATTATTTAAGAACTATAAATTTTGTGATCATATTTACTGTAAAAATCATGATCGAATTTCTTAAATATTTTCTTTTTTTGCTCATGAAATTTATAAGATAAATTATTCGAATAAAATTTATGACCTATAAATCATGAAGTTGACAAGACCGGAATTATACAAGGATATAATTTTTGAATGGATAATTAAAAAAATTACCTCGCCATTGCTTCCTTTAATTTCTAATAGTTAACATCTCTTCAAATAATATTTAGATACTAGTATAGTTTAAAAAATCAATTTAATCAATATTTTATTTAATTTTCAATTAAATTTTTTTTTATTTTAAAAAAATACATAATTTAATCGATAAAAAAAGTTTCATGTAACATTTTTGTTTTATGGACTGTTAAATGTAAAGATTAATTTATAACATTAAAATAAAAAAATCTAAGTAACCTTTATTTTAAAAAAAATAAATTCATTTAAACTAAATCAAAATAAAATTAGCAAAGAAGTTGAACAAATGTAAAATAGTAAATAATTTAAGCAAAATTAAAATAATTAAAAAAAAATGGTATCTTAGATATTCTCTTTTAAAGATTTATTTGTAATATTAAAAGTCGATCAAAAAATAGAGTAATAAAGAATTTTTAATTAATAAGCAAGAGTTTTGATTTTGATTTTTCATCTTTAAATAATAAATTTAAAATTTCTGAATTCAAATCTAAAAAATTAACAAAAAAAAAAAAGAATTAATTTTTAAACCTTTAAAACAAATTTCCTTTAAATTTATATTAACTTGATTTTAAATAAGAACCAATACTTGATTTTAAATTATTATAATTTGAATTTAAATAATAATTGCACTCGTCTAATAACTTTCTTTTATTATAAAACTTGACTATAAAATAAAACTTGTAAAAAATCCAAGAAATTTAATTTAATTTAATTAAATATAATAAAAAACATTGCTTAGTTTCTAAAAATTCAAAACTAAAATTATTTCTATTGCTTACGCATTTAAAAAATTCAGACCAGATCATACTTGCTAAATACTTATTAAATGTCAGCTTCAACTTCAAATTCGACTGACTCCTCGTTGGAAGATTCTTTTTTTAAAGAAAAGCAACGCAAAGTCAAAGCCAAAGAACGCTCAATTTTGAGAAATAGTAAGAAATTAATAAAAAATGAAGAAAAGATTATCAAAATTCGAATAGACATCATGTGTCCCAATCTCCAAAATTATTTTGATCAGATTGATCAAGGTCTTAGCTTAAGAAAAATCTTCATTGAAATAGATAAAAGTGATACCAAATCAATAAAAAATAATTCCGAAGAGGATTCTGGTGAGCATTCTGTTGAGGAATATGATGACAACTCATCCAATATTCATAATATCAATGATATACTTAAACCGAATTATTCCCTAAATCAAACAATTCCTAGATCTAAAACTGATGTAAATTTTATTCAAATTGGAGGGCATGATTTAAACAAGCGACGCTCTTCGCTTCAGCACAATCAGTACTCAGCTCTTTTAAAATATCCGAGAGAACTTCTTCAAAAGTTCCTCTTCAAATCAAAACGAACCGTTAAATCGAACTCTTTTACAGGCAATGTGATAGAAAAGAGTGGAGATTCTGTTATAGAAATTGTATACTATGAACATCAGGCTTATGCTGGTCAAAATACTCAGAATCATATCAAGGCTCAAACATTGATCAATCCCAAATTAAGTATAGGCATTTCACGTGATCCTGATAGCATAGCCAACATCAAAGAAAAGCTCTCAGAAAATCAGCGCTTGGTAAAATCAAAGAGACTTATTTTTGATTTTACCAAAATGGAAGAAATAAACAAAAGTTATAATCCAAGTACATATTTCACATATTTTAGATATCCATACACAAAAATATGTGAATTAGACTACAGTAGTCTAATGTTGAATGTTATAAATCCAAATTATTTTTCAAAACCAAGTCAATTTGAGCTTTCGAATGGCAATTCGAACTGTGAAATTGGTGTAAATTTATGGGAAAATACAAGATATGAAAGTTTCCATACATATCTTCCTTTGTACATTCAATTTAAAGATTTAGATATGAGCAACGATGAGATCATAGATTTTATTAGCCAAAATTTAATTGAAAAATTGTCAAAAATGAATCAAGAATTGATAGATTATATAAATTTGAAATTTCCATTGGACTTTTTGTTTTATAATGCTGGCAGAAAAAGTCCTTCGACCAAAGATTTATCCATTCAAACACAAGAACCTGAATTCTATTTGCTTGCTTACCAGGTCCTAGATGAAAAATTTGAACCACTCGAAAAAGAATTGATTGAATTAGTCAAAATAAATTATTCCACTATGTACGGAACTGATGCAAAATCCATCAAAAAAGCTATTCATTCTGCAATCGGTGACCAAGCAGAATCTTATAGTTGTAACTTTTTCCGTATGTGGCACTATGTAATTTTGATAAAACAACCTCGCATTAACTTGGATCTTTTGCTAAAAAATAATATTTTAATGAAAGATTTTGAATTGATCAAAAACTTTGATTTAAGTGATGATTCATATAATAGAATCACCAAATTGTATTTTGATTCTCCTTGTTTTAACTCTTCTGGCGGCCAAATTCCAAGTGGAGGGTTTGATAATCAATCAGACTTTAATTTGGAAGAAGATGAAAATTTCTCTGAAAATTAATAGATTATTATACTGATTTTGTTAAATCGAAATTCAAGTTTTCGAAATTTTTCATTTTTTTTTAATTAAAAAATAAAATTTTAAATTAATTTTTTCTAATTTTCTTTATTTTACAATTTTCATTAACAAAAAATGAGAATAAAAATAGAGAATTCAGATTTATTCCATTCTTCAGACTTTGATTTTCTCTCTTTCACTCTTATAAAATTTTCTCTTATCAAAAAAATTGTATTTTAAACAAAGAAAAACAAAAAAGAAAATTTTTAATATTTTTAAGTTTTTAAGATTAATATGTGACAAAATGAAGAAAGTCAATTTAAAAAAAACATAAACTGATCAAGATCTAAAAGACGCAATCAATTATGTAAGACAAGAAAATTGTTCCAATAATTGTTCAAAAGGTAGATGGAAGGAACGACCGCATTTTTTTGAGTGGTTCCAAAAAGTTTTTGTTACTCATTGTGAATCAATAAAAGGGGCTTAAATTATTGATACTTGATGGTCATACTTCACTCATAAATCCTGCTTTAAAGAGTTTTCTAGTGATGATTGTGATGATAAAACGTTTTTCCTCTTTTATTAAATCTCCATTTTTAAACTCACTCTTGTTTTGTTTTTTTTTGTTTTTAAACTTTTTACTAAATGTTATAGAATGAAATCAAATCGTAAAAGCTTATTTTATTTTGTACAAAGGAATAATTTAATAATAAATTATATAATCAATTAATAAATTTATTGAAAAATTAAAAAAATTTCTTCCTTAATGAATGATTCAGAGATATATAAACTTACTTATTGGTTCAAAATTAACTGAAGCAAGTAATTACTTAATTTTTTTTTTAACTTTAAATCACCATATTTGAAGTATGCAATCGAAATAAATAAACAAAAAAATTTAGACTATTTTCAAAAATTAAAAACTTGGTATATAAATTATTTAAATTAGATCAGTTTTAATTTATTATTTATGTATTTTTTCAGATTTTTTTAAATAATATGTACTTCTGAGTGTTGCCTGCTATGTGTCCGAGTATGCTACTAAAATTAAAGTAACTCTTTCTTAAAGCAATGTTAAGGGATTAATTAAGATCCTTTATCAGAAATCATGTCATTACTCGACTTGTTCTCAGTTAAAAAAAAAAAGTTATGTTAAATTCTTTTCAATTTCAAGTCAGCAACTTCAATAAATTTTAAATCAGATGACTTTAAATGGCCGCAGCTCACCGCACCCAACACTTATGTTTTGTTCAGTATTTTGTCTTTAGAAAAAAAATTTGTAATTTTTATCTCAAGTTTTTTTTAACTTACAATCAACACACATCACAACAATCAAATGTGTGTTTTTCAGGTTGTGTGCTCATGAGAATTTTAATGTGTGTTGTCTAGATACACACTAAAGAAAATAAGATCTCAATCAGATTTTTAGAATTTTATTAAATTTTAAAAAGATGATGCATAATCTCAATCGTCTTTTTTACTAAAAAAGATAGCAATTTTAAATATTTTAAAACGTAGATCATCAAATATTACCATTAAACAAATCTATAGAACCAATTAAATTAGTTTAATGAGATGGAAAAAAATATTTATTAAAAAGTATATAATAAAAAATCATTGGTTTTTAACATAAAGAGAAGCGGCAAAAACAATATCTCTTCTAATCAAAACTGAACATTGCTCTATTTTGGACTCTAACACAGTATCACCAATAATTTTAGCTGCATTCTTTAAATTGTTACACAATTCATCCAAACGCTGAATTGTCTTCACAATTATTCCTTCTTGTGTATCTGTTAATGTTTTAATTTTGCTGAATGAAACACCTCTACTCCACTCATAAACAACAGGAACTAAACCAAAATTTAACTGTTCCACATAGTCATCTTCATTACCTACTTGAAGTTGACATTCTGCTTGAACTTTATTTAACTGAACAGCAATTTCGTACATTTTATCTCTTCCTTGATCTAAAGCAGCGTTGTTAAAGCTGGTTTTTAAGTAATTCTCATCGTCTTGGGAAGATTTTTGTTGATAGACAATGGCTGATAAAAGAGAAACAATTTCGCATGGTTGCATTTGAGAGAACACATTTTCGATGATCAATTCAGTGATCAAAAGTTCAGCCATACTGATTTCTAAAGCAACTTTGCCTTTTAAAAGCACAAAATTTCTTTCATCAATTAAACGAAGTTTTTTTAAGACTTCAATTCGGTATCTATATTCTGAGACCAAAAGCAAACTATTTCCACTTATAACATCAACCACATAATTTATGCGATCTTGAATTGAGTTTTCTACCAAAATTTGATCAAACTTAAATTTAAATATATGATATATTTTTTTTTAAATATTAAATATTTAAAAAAAAATGGAGATTTTAATTTTATAAATTTTATTTTTTACATGTTCAGAAAATTTTGGACAGTCCAAACAATTGAAATTGTTCAAATTATTGACCGTTCTTTTGTAGTTGTCAAAAACTTCTACAAATTGAATATCTTGGATTTTCAAGTCTTTGGTAAAGTCAATTATCAAATTGGTTGAAAGCAACGAATCGTTTTCGCTCTTAAGACACGTTGCTGTATATGATTCAGTGAAGCGGAAAAGCTCTGAAGCCAAATTAACAAAGGATGTACTCTTTGATAATTCCTTGTTGAGTTCTCTTAAAAAATCAATTCATATTTACAAAAATTTTCTTTTTTTTTTATTAATTGATGAAATTGTTTTAAACTTTATTTATATTTTTTTTTATTTTCTTTTTCCTAATATTTGTTAAATTTCCTTTTAATATTAATATTAAAATTATATAAAAATCTCCTAATTTTTTATTTATCCAAGATAAAAGACGTCATTTGATTCTAAGAAATTTGAGTTGACTCAAATAGTTTTTTTCTAATTTTTTTACCTAATAACTGAAAGAACAAAAAGAAAAAAAATAATAAAAAAGAATAAAGATATTTAAATTAAAATTTTGACAAAATTTATTTCGAGAATTTACGCTGTTTTAGGCATGTATTTTAAGAATTTTTTAGCATTTATACAAAACAACGTTTTTACTCCTCTTCTTATCTATTTTTCTTCTATCGCGGAAAGTTAAACAACTTATAAATAAACAGAAATTTTATTTCATAATTTTTTTCTTTTGAATGACTTTAAAATTTAAAATTAATATTTTTAAAGAGAATAGTTAAAATTCCATTTCGCCATTTTTTTAAAATTAAATTCTTATAATTTGCTTTAATTATCTGATATTTTTCATTTTTTCAAGGTCTTTGTTAATTTATTGTGTTTAAAGTTTATTTAAATTTATTTGTTAAAAATAATAGTTTTTTTAAATTATTGGTTTTTATTGTCATTTAATAAATTCCTAGATTTAACAGTTCTTTAAACAAAAAAGTTACATGAATAATTTTTAATCAATTAAAATTGTTTTAAATAACCAGAAACCTATGCAGCAGAGTGAAAAAAATAATTGAAATTTTTACTAACTATCAATTGTCATAATCAAAATCTTCTTTATAATTTATTTTAAAATGGTGCGTCTCGATTGTTTTTTTTCAAACAAAATTTAATATATTTTCTTATATTGCTAAAAATTAGTACATCGTCGATGTATAATTTTCGAAAGAATGAAAAATAGATATTATCAAATTTTAAGCCAAGGGCTACCACAGAAGTATTATTTCTGACATACAGATTAGTAATCAAATGGAATAAATTTTCAAAATCAATTGAATAAATGCGTCGTCAATAAGTTTTATAATATTGTGATAGAATAGTGTTTGAAAATATTTTTTTTTAAATTGCCTTCAAGGCTTCATTTTTTAAAAAAATAATAATAATAAAACTATTTGAATTGACTATTGAAGCGACTAAATAGTTGTACCTCAATTCCTAAGGCATGTTTGAATTTAGGAATGTAATGTCAGTAATGGTATGTATTATTATTTATCTAGTGAAAAAGTCGGAATTATCGAAGCTGCTCAAAATGACCTTTGTAGTATTCAACCTTTTAAAAAATACATTTTTTGTTAGTGTCTGTTTTTGATGTTCACTCTTTTTTTATTAGCATTATTAAGATTTGTTTTAAATTGACGAGAGTTTATATAGTTCAAAGAAAAAATTGCTAAAATTATAAGAATATTTAAGAAATTTCAATAATTTAATTCAAACGAGAAAATATATTTGGAAAGACTCATTGGCTTCGAAAATTTAATAAAAAATGAAATTTTTATGATTCTAATTTCAAAAATTAATTTTTATCAGAAACCCTTCTAAATGAAGCATTTCTTTAAATGGCTTTAACTTATTTAATAAGTATGTGATGATTTAATTTTTAAATTTAAAAAAAAAAACATTGTAAAAAATCTTACTGTACAAATTTGATATTTCGTTGCATAAAGTTAAACTCATTAAACTGGTCTAAAAGACTGATAAATGAAAAATCAAAATTGAATTGGGAATTTTTGACGACTAATTTGGATGAAATTAATTGAATATCCGCATATTTAATTTTGATTAGTGTGGCATTTTTGATATTTTTAAAGGTTTCCAAAGATTTTAGAACAAGAGGAATTTGAATTTCATTAGTTTTGAAGCTCTTCAGTTTTTCTATCAAATGTTCATATTGCGGATTTGTTTTGTCGTAAAATGAAGTCATTTTATTAGTAATAGAGTCGTCCTCTTCCCATAAGTCATCATCTCCACTCTTTAAAACACCAACTTCATCAAGACTCAACGCCAATGCTGAATTTACATCTCGGCTAAACGCTTCCACTAGAATCACCGGAGCGAGCTTGTAAACAATTTTTTTCTCCGATTTGTGCATTGATCGCACAAAAACCACTCTACCTTGCACCAAAGTTTTAAATATCAGACCTTTTGCATGCAGTTTGTCAAAAAATTCCTTATGCGTCTGAGAATATTCAGCACAAAGCTGATAGTAGTGATTCATCTTGGCCTCGTTGCAGTACGCACACGTTTCAATACTTGACTCATTGTGACATTTTTGTCTAAAGTATTCCAATTTTTCATTTAAATAAATGTTTGCTGCTTCATAAACTGCCGGATTTTCAGCCGTGTCTGTCATTTTGTGCTCAGAAAAGCTGCGCCTCATAAAGTCCTGAATTCGCATGTCTTTTTTTCTCAAAAGAGACAAAATCATTGAATAGGTTATTCTGAATTTTGATTCTAGCTGAGACGGTTTTCCTTTCATGATATCTTGAAGATCCTTGATATCAGGTATTTCATTTTTGCACAGGACTATAACTGTACCAGTGGCATCCAAACCACGTCTTCCGGCCCTCCCAGCCATTTGGATGTATTCACTAGCCTGTAAACCACGATACTTGGTTCCATCATGCTTGCGAATAGAATCGAATATGACAGTTCTGGCCGGCATGTTGATGCCCATGGCAAACGTTTCAGTTGCAAAGAGTACCTTGATCAGACTAGTTTGAAACAAGAGCTCGATTATTTCCTTCATTATTGGCAAAATTCCACTGTGATGCACGCCTATACCTCTTGCCAATGACTCGGATAAATGTGTTATTTGAGGGATGTTTCTGTCCTCTTCACTTAGGGCTGAAAGAGAATTTTTGATGAACAAATGAATTTTGCTCTTTTCAGCTGCGGTGTTCAAGTCCAAGTTGGACAAAAGGAATATATTATCGTCACAGCGTTTGCGTGAAAAAGTGAAAATAACAACAGGAAGCAGTTGTTTTTTGTTCAATGCATCAATTAAAGATAGCCAGATATTTTTTTCCTTTAAATTTGAAAAATTTTTGTTTTTTTTTTTCGAAAATTTAATTTACCTGAGCAGTTGAAACATTTTGCTTTGTCCCTTTTGGACCGAATTTTCCCGCAGAAGACTTGGTTCTTTCGTTTTTTACGTCAACTGCCTTAAAATAACTTCTCAGTATTTAAATAAAAATATTTAAAAATCAATTTTTTCAGCTATTTTTACTTTTTGGATAGAAAATTTTCACTCGAATCAATTAAAAGATAAAATTCGTTGCTTGTTTTTGAACTATTGCCCGTGTACAAATAATGTTCCAATGGCACTGGTCTTTTTTTGGTCGACATCACATAAATGTGTCTTTGTTTTATTTTTCTATCAAAAAGAAATATATTTTCAAGCAAATGTTGTAGATTTTTTCAAATCCTAAATCTTAAAAATGTCAAGCCAGACAAGTTAACTTAATTTTAGACTTAAGCTTTTTGAATCTAAATTGAACGAATCTAACAAAAAAAAAAATTTTTTATACCCGACCCATTCGGCAAATTCCATATGGTTGGGAATAGTTGCACTCAACATAACAATATTAATGTGATCCGGCAGCAAAATTAAAACTTCTTCCCAAACTACACCTCTCTTTTTTTAGAATTTATTAAATTTTTTAAAAAAAAAATCTTTAAAAGCCACATGAGCATCATTCATATAATGAACTTCGTCAAATATAACCCATTCGAGATCATGAAGTGTTTCTGATCTTCTGTAAAGCATAGAGCGCAGAATTTCCGTGGTCATGATCAAGCATGATGCCTCAGGTGCTATTTGAATATCGCCAGTAATCAAACCAACATCGTCGAAAATCGCTTTGAATTCTCGAAATTTTTGGTTAGATAACGCTTTAATTGGTGATGTGTAAATAACTCTAACAAAAAATAAATTTTAAACTTAAATTAATTAAATTTTGGGAAAAAAATACTTTGTTTTATGCTTGAAAGACAAGGCTATGGCATATTCAGCCACCACTGTTTTACCAGCTGAAGTATGCGCGGCAACAAAAACATTTTCTGAGTTTTCCATTAAATAAACAGCTTGTTTTTGAAAAATGTCAAGCTCAAACGGCCACTAAAAGAATGGAATCAGAATGGAAATAAATTAAAAAAAATATTAATGATCTACTTGATGTGCTAATTTAGGCTTGATTTCATCAAAACTCTTAGCTAGCTTAAGATCTGACATAATGGCGTATTTTTTATTTTTCCGTTTTGAGATCAAATCTTCAACTAAGGGTGACGAAGATCCTGATGAGGCTCGACTTACTTCTTCTTTTTTAGTCCACATGTCTTGGCTTTCCAAGTTTTCAGTCAATATTTCCGATATGGTTATGTCATTATCACTTTGCAAAAAAGACTGGTTTACGTATGATTCATCTAGATACGATTGACTTGATATGTCCAATAGAGACTCTTCTGTAATTGTTTGGTGAAAGAGAGCTTTACTCAAATCTACCATAGTTGAACTCTCTGGAAAAGTCTCTTTTGATTTAAGAGCTTCGGAAGTTTTCTGGGAAAAATCAATTCCATCACCAATCGAGGGTATTTGATAGAGCAAATCTTGTTTATTTTTTTAATTAAAATATTTTACTTATATGCTTCTTTTTTTTTACCTTTTAAATCAAGCTGATTTTCGTCAAATAAACATGGAATAGTGTCCTCTTTTTCTGTAAAATCTCTGAAATCCTTATAAAAAGAACAAAAAAATTTTTTTTTCCTTATTTATTTTTGCTCAGTAAACCTCATAGAAATCAAGTATTTGACCAGATGTTGGATCACGACGAACAATTAATTCGGATATAGGCTTACTGCTTTCAAATTCAAACAAGTTGTTCAAATTAATATTTTGTAATGGAATTTCTGATCTAAATATTTTTAAAATAGATGATGATGAATTGAATCTTTTTTTGGTGACAATATTTACACTTTATTAAGTAACCGGTCTAGATTATAAATCTCAAGTGAGTCGAGATTTGTGATCCAAGACTTGACCGACTCTTGCAAATTATCAACTCCGATCTGTCCACTGGTTGACATTTAATAATTTTTAAAATATTGTTTTTTTTAGTTTTTTTTTTCAATAAAATTTTGGATAATTTAAGAATTTTTTATTTAATTTTTTTAAAAAATAGCATAATTAAGTTCATTTTAATGCAGTTCATGCTAATTAAGAAATAAAAATAATTTAACTTTAATATTTAGGTTTTGTAATATTAGAATATTCTAATATTCGTTTATTAAAGGAAGTCTAATGTGTATGTAGTGAGCTTTAATTCAGTGATTAGCTCTTAATTAATAATAAAAAGTTTTTTTAATATATTCAATCAATATATTATTTGGTTCTGATTGACCGGATTAAATAATTCCAGGACCGATAATCATAAAATGAAAAATTTTTGAATTCTAAAAATTTATTTTCATCACACTTCTGTAGTGGTGAGCAACCAAAAATACAAATCTTAATTTTCAATTAAACAAATATGAACTAAAAAATAAAGTTGAAAATGAGCTATAAATTTGATAGGATTCTGAAAAAAAAAATTTTAGTTTAAGTTTACTCAAAGGTGTATTATATTTCTTAAAAATTAGCTTTTTAATTTGTTTCGATATTTTTCCATTCTTTTTTAAAGAGAAAAAAATCAAGTTCAACATTTTCAGTCTCTGTTTATTCTTGTTCAAAAAATAATAATTTATTTTCATCCAATCGAATATACGTTCTGGAGCTCCATTAAAATAAAAAGTTATTTTTATTTTTTTTAAATTCAGCTTTTTATCATCAGATTTATTTTTCTATCATTATTAGATCAAACAATATAAAAATTACCAAGGCTTCGTATTCATCAATTATTGTGTTACCTTATAAGTGAGGACTAAAAATTAAATAAAATATTAAATTTTCGACTGTGCTGCTGAATAAGCTTGATACTGGAATACTCATTATTTCTAAATATTTACCTTCTCTTGCATCTAGAGCTAAAATTTAATTAAGCAAAATCAAATACAAAAAAGCTTTTTTTGATAAGTTGATTTTTGATATTTTTCTTTTGCCAAAAAATCTAAAATTAACTGGTTGTAAACTTAGATTGCCAGAGCTTCTATGTTATAATAGGCTTCGATTTTAGTACCTAGTTAAACACTTCTTTTCGGTCAAAAGCTTTGTATGCATGGACAATATTTTTTGTTTGACATTAAAGTACCAGAACCAAGTGTGCACGAGGTTTTTTAAACTAGACCAAATAAGCAAATTTATCTAAAGTATTTTCATTTCCGATCATCATATTTGTAAAGATTCACCTCTGAATTCACATGGTTTCCAAGTAAAAAAACAATAACAAACTAATTCTAGATTCTGCTAATGTAAAAAAAAACATATCATTTTTTTTTAATTATTTTTATGCCAATAATAATTTTTTTGTTTATTTTTTTGGCAAATTGCTTCAATTCTATTGAAATTCAATTAAGTATGAACAAAATTGAGACAATTTGAAAAAATAATAATGTACAAAAATTTAAATTGTATTTTTTCAAAAAAAGTACCAATATTAGATTTTATTTTAGAGTTTACTTTTATTAGTTTATCTATGTTAAAATAATAATTTTTGTTTTACTCTTAGACGAATATTTTACTGGTCCCAGACGACAAATTTAGTTTTTGAATATTTTTATTTATTTTTTCAAATCTTAATTGAAATTCTTTTGCGAAAAAAAATTTTCTGAGTTTCCTAATTCTGGTTTACTTTTAATTTAAATGATAGGCTTTTGAATACCTATCAAAATTTCACTCTAAATTTTTGAAACTTGAAAAAGTATAAAAAATAACTTTAGGCTTCTGCGCACCTTCCTCTACTCTATTCGTAGGTAGTCTTACATGTTTAACTGAATCATATCTAAGAAATTTATTTTAAACGCAGGCACATATCTTTTTGTATCAATTTTTGGTTCAAAAAATATTTGATAATTTTATTTATTAAAAAATTTTAAAAAAAAATAAGATTTTTAGGCGAAAAAAGTTATATTTATTTTTATTATGTTTTAGACTAGAACTAATAAATATGTTAAAATGACGTTATCCAAAATAAAAAAACGAGGACATTTTTAAAATAAAAAAGTAATTTTTTAATTATTAGTTTATTATAAAAATTAAATAAAGATTCAAGAATAATAATAAAAGTTATAAAAAATATTTTTACTAATTATGTTTAAAATCAGCATTCAGAGTTTTCATGATTATTTTTCTTTTGGCTCGAATCTAATTAACAATAATTTTAAACTAATTTTGAAAATGGAAAAATTATTTTTTAACAATTTAGATTGTTTTTTTTTGTTTTTTTAGCAGTTTTCTTAGTCATGAGTCTGATAAACTAGCACGAGGACTTAAAGAGTTTTAATGTGTAGGCCAGTGTTGTGACTTTGCATTTGAGCATAAGTATTAATATACTTTTGTAAGTCTATCTTTTGGTAGAAAAATTGCTACTTGCATTTTACACCGGTTCGTTGCATCTTTGTCTTTAGCTAAAGTTGCCTTGAGTTTAAATCTCATTTGGCTGTGTGTGCTGATCTGGTTGTTAATTAAAATAAACTTCATTCAGGTGGTTTGAACTTTAATTGAATATTTTTAAATATTTTTTTAGTTTTTTTTTTTATCTTATCAGAGACAATAATTTATTTTGATATTTTGATTCTAAAATAGCAGATTCAAATATTAACAAATTTCCATTGAAACGATGCTTCCTGATTTTAAGGCATTAATTATTTATATGAGTGATATTGGCCCACTTGATTGCTAGAAATTTTATAAAATAATATTTTTTGTAGTAAAGTTTACTGTTTAAATAGAGCAAAGCACTTTGTTGACTTCTATTCCACAACTACTTGTTGCGCTTTCCATTTTGAGGACATTTAAAATCTTTATTTCCGTCGAAGTACTTTGGATTTGATGGCTGGTTAGATCGTTTTAAAAAACTTCCAAATTACCTTTTTCAAGCCTTTACTATCTTCTTGTTTGACTAAAAAACAAAAAATATTAAAAGAGAAAGTCTCTGATATTTGCGACTCTATTCTACTAAAACTTGGTTTAATTTAATAGAAAAACACGAATAAGGTAGATTTTACAGCATAATTTTGTTTATTCAAGTCCCCAGACATGTTTATTCCAAATTGATAATAAAATTTAAATCTATTTTTTGATACATTTTATTTCAAATAAGTTTTTTTCTGATTTTAAGCAAATTTAGAGCAAATTCAAACTAGGAATAAAGAAAGGCATATATTGTCATTTTTTCATTATAATGGTAAAATTTTAATATTAAATAATAGAAATCACTAAGAATCTGTCTATTTATTTTGAATTTTCATTTTATTATTTAAACAATGGGGTTCATAGGGCCCACGTGAGTTCTGGTCTTAGTCCGAACTAATATAAAGTTCAACTTTTAAAATTGATTTTTATTTCAAAATTTTAATTATATTTTTAGATATTTAAAGTTAGATAAAATTATAATTAATTTTGATTATTTAATTTAAAAATTATAATCAAGTTATTAGAATTTATAATTTTTCTTAATGATTTAAAAAAAGTTGAACACTTTCAAATTACGAAAAAAATACAAATTCAAAATCAATGTGGAAATTATTTTTACAATATTTTTTTAATTAAGTAATAAAACTAAGAATCAAAAACAACATCAACAGTCACTCAAATTTTGATATTTTCTCATATTAACATTCTAAATATTGAATTCAAAATGTCTAATTTTTTAATAATTAACATTTTTTAAGTTAAATAGTGTGGCATCTTTAAAAAAAGATTTCTCTTCTAAATCTTTAATGTACAAACTGAAAAACTAATTCCTAAAACGAAAAAGGTAAATAAGAGTTAAAAAAGGAAAATTTATTTTAAATTCAATAAATTTTAAATATAATTAAAAATGAGAATTTTTCTCGATTTCACACAGGGGTTCATGTGTATCTGGCATGTCCTTCCGAATAAAAATTTAAAAAAAATAATTTTATTATTAAAAGACATTCCAGTTTAATATTTTGCTCTGCTAAATAACTTTATGAGGCGTTTATTTTTCTCAGAACCTAGTAAAAAAAAAAGCAACTTAAAATCAAAAGTATATTTTTAAAGTACCGAATCTGCACTAAAACACAAACAATAATAAAATATTTAAAAAAAATTTTTTTCCTCGGAAAATTTTTATTAATGACGGCAAATATTTCACATTCTAGTATCGAGACAACACTGAGCTTATCTAAGACAAGAGACTTAATTAAAATCATGAGATGAATTTTAATTAAATTGATAAGGCCAAACATTACTCTATGTTTTCTGTCGACTTCTTTCTAGATCACACAGAGCCGGCTTGTTTTTTTTTAATTTAAGAAAGAAAAAACTCAATTAGCTCAACAAAAAATTTTCTCCAATCAACTTTCGCAGAAAAAACAAAGAGAACAAAAAAATAAATTAATTTAGTGACTTTTTATATTGACTTCGGCTTGTTCAAGCAGTTCGCATCAGGTAGTTTACGGACAAGTTGGAAGCAAAATAAACAATCACCTATGTGTGTATACAGGACTCGGGAGAACACATTGGACACTTTTTAGCAACTCAAACCACTACAAAAATCAAATTTCTCTGTTTGTCAGCATAGTTTTTTTTACTGCTAAGTGTCTTGTCAAATATTTAAATTTGACTAGGTTCTTAATTAGAGAGCAAATATCTAAATTATCAGGATAAGCTCACCGTTAACATTCACGAGTTTTAAATCCCCTGTATTTGTTTGCGTGCTCAAGTAGACAGGTAAACAAGAGAAAAAGCGGAGAGCAAATACTCGAGATTTGTGTGGCTTATCCAACGAGCATTCTGTTTGCCAAACAGATCGGCCTTGTAATTCTGCGAGTCAACAATTGACCAAGTCAGGATTAGAAGAAGAGTTTAATTTAAAAATTGCGCAATGTTGCCACTGGATTGGATGGCTCTAAATCCGAATCAAAAATAATGCCAATTTTTAATTAGTCGAGAGAGAGAGAAATTTATTAGCAAAAAAAATTATTATTTTTTAAATTTAGACTTTTGTGCAGCTTCTTCTTATTTTCGTTTGTGTCGTTTTTTTTTTCTTTTAAAATTAAGAAATTGTAATATTGTTTATATAACCCAATAATTGTCAGCATCTCGCTCCAAATTGGTTTTTTTAGAAAAAAGAAAGAAAGAAAGAAAAAGAGAGAGAAAAGCAAACACAATCTTTACCTGATACTGAAATTAGTAAAAATAACTTTTTCTAAATTGAGTTGCCGCGCTACCTATGCATTAGTTGTACACAAAAAAAAGCTCCAAAAATTTTTGTCGATTGCGCATATTTTGCTGGCCGACCATTTGTTTTCATGTTGGTCCATTGATACAAAAGTTGTTAGGCTACAAAAAGCAAACCGTAATGGTAGGACACAAACTTTCAAAACCAATTCCCAAATCCTATATTGTTTGGCTGATTAAGCAACGAAAGAGAATTCACAGCATTCATAGCTCAAATGCTAAAAAAGATGAGATCTGATGACTTCGGAGTTAAGTATTAGTTAAATTTTTTTTTTGATTTCACAAAAAAAAATATGTAAGGAAAAAATCTTTTTTTTTGAGCACTTAAAGTTTGGCAGAAAATTATCAAAAGTTTTAAATTCAAAAAGCATAATAAATGTAAATATTTTATTACATTATATTGAAATTCAGTATCTTATTTTTTTTAAATTGGTGATAATATGGGTGAATGGTTGTTGGAATTTTTTTGTTAAATGATTCTTTTTACATCAGAGAATCTGGGAAAATAAACTAAGAATTTAAATTATTTCTCTTACTAGTCCATTGGCACAACAGAGCATATAAGTTTTTCAGCCATAAAAAACGTCACATTTAAATGGTATACAATTTTTGGCTGATTAGGGAACGTAAGAGAATTAGGAGAATAATCATTGGGGTTAAGAATCAGTTTACAAATTCTCGAACCAACCAACTTAGGAATGAATTTTTAACCAGATCTTAAATAAGTTTATTATAAGATCTTACTCAATTATATTATCTTTTTTTTCTTTAAACAGTCATTGTGACGCATAGGATCATTACTTTTGATTTCCACTCAAGTTAATATTTCGTCTTTACGTTTAGGCTAATCGTTATGTCATTCCCATTGCGGATCATTCATGATAATTTACCTTCTTGTTACTACTGGTTGGAATTTAAAAGAAGTGGTTTTGTTTTGTTATATTTTTTTATTTTTAAAAACCAAAAAAATATATAGAAATAAGATAAACTAAATATTAATTGGTTATTAAGTGTTTAATTACTATTTGGTAACTAAGATCTTTTAGTTTAAATAATAATATCAATGTGCTTGGATTTCAGACTGGTCGTCCTTGAGTTTCCCATTGAAGGATATCCGTGTTTTTTTTTCTTAGTAAACGTGCAACCCACCGCAGTCTTTTATTCTTAGTACATTGACTAAAAGGCTCTGAATTCGTTCTTGTGTTAAGTTTCTGTTCTTTTAGAGACTTAAAATTTCTTATGTTATTTCTAATTTTTTGAGAAGCTAAAAAAGGAAGATATTTAAAATTTATAATGAACTATAATAAATTTTTAAAAAATTATAAATAAAAAAAAAACGATTTTTTTTCTAGTATAAATTTTGCCGTAAATTATTAAATGGTCTAAATTCTCAAAGCAAAATAAATGTAAATATATTATTACATTGAAAATCAGTATCTTTTTTTTTTTTTTAATTGGTGATAATATCAAAGGTGAATTTTTGTTTGATTTAAAACGAACAATAGTTTTTTTTTAAACGATTCTTAATAATTCAGAAAATAACTAAAAATAATATAAAATTAATAATAATTTTTAGTACTATGACACACCAACAAATGAAAATTGCTCAGCCAATGATAAAATTTCAAATCGAAAATATAAAAATCAATTTTGGTTCGACAAGAACCAATTAGAAAATTTTTTTTTCTCATTCTCATTCGCTCCACAATTTACTCAAGTAGAATTAATACATTTCTCATTTTCCATCGGTCTCTCTACTTCTCATAATATCAAATTAGCTTCTTTTTCTTTTTTTTTTAATTGATGATCAGAGACGATAAAAAAAATAGAAAAAAAAATAAAAAAGTTAGCTCAATTTCAAATAGAGTGCGGTCTAATTTAATCAAGGAAACAAACCAAGTGCATCATCATCATTTTTAAAGAATAAAATAAAAATAAAATTTTTTCAGAAATCTTATAAAAATTTTAGATATCTTTGTACTTGCTAAATCTAGAAAACCAAAAATATTAATTTATCACTAATTAGTAGCTAATTAATTAAAAGACAATGTTCAACAAGGTCCTATCGAATGGGAACGATAATTCGAATGGCAACACCAACTCGCCAAAAGAGTCGGCCGAGGTGGCCACAGACTACCATTCGGCCGATCCAGTCCAGCACTCAATCAAAAGCATAACAGCAGGCTTCTATCACCACCACTTGAACTCGTCGGCGTTCATGACTCCCGAGTTCAGCCAAAGCACTCACTTTCGTCCCTACGACAACTACACATCATCGTTTGACCAGTACTACCAGCAGGGCGCCAACTTCAAGCACTTTCCGCACCAGCAAAGCTTCCACAGCCAACATGGCAAAAGCGGTCACGAGCCAGCCCAGAATTTCGGCGCAGCACAGAACGGTCCTCCCTCTTCGTCATCCACCGCTTCCAATTCGATATCGTCATCGGCCTCGCCGGCTCTCAACGAGTCACCGAAGCCGGCGCCGGCAGTGGTGGCCGCTCTTTACCATTCGGCCGTGAACGCCGTGTCCGATCCGATCCAGGCGTCGAAAATAGCCGCTGCTGCAGCGGCTGCCTCCTCGTACCCATACAACAATAGTCACATACACCACCCCATGTTCGGTCTGTCATTGCCCACCTATCCTAGCCAAAGCGCGGACTACTCGAACAGATTTTACCAAGGCGACTTTTTGTCCGACTACGAAAAGACGAACATTGCCTCAAATGGCCTACTGGCCAACACGACTAGTCAAAATAGCAGCTCATCGTCGAACGCCTCCAGTTCGTCCATCAAGTCCAATCATGTTGGAGCCAAGTTGACCAACTCGAATTCGAGTCTGAGCGGCAGTCAGTCGGACAGCAGGGTGAATAGGTGCCGAATATGCGACAAGACATACGCTAGGCCGTCCACTCTAAAGACTCATATGCGCACTCATTCGGGAGAAAAGCCGTACAAATGTGACAAGTGCAGCAAGGCGTTTACGCAGGCGGCCAATTTGACCGCTCATTTGAGGACCCATTCGGGCGAAAAGCCCTTTTCGTGCGAGATTTGTGGACGCAAGTTTTCCCAAAGTTCATCTGTTACCACTCACATGAGAACCCATTCTGGCGAAAGACCCTATGCGTATGTTTAACTTTGTATATTTTTTTTTATCTAGTGACAATTTTATTTACTATTGTCTTGTTAGGGTTTAGGATAATTGAAAGCAAAAAAAAAATTTTTAATTTAAAATGGTCAATAATTTATTTTTTGTCTAATTCTGAAAATAATTGGTGAAAGTGTGTTACAATTGAATTATTAAATGAATCAAATTCTTGAAAATTTATTTTTGATTTGTTTTGAATTTAAATTCTAAAGATAAAAAGTAAAAAGATTTTAAAATTAAATTATTAAAGGAATCAAATTTCTTGGTCAATCAATTATACAAAAATTAAATATTTGAAAATTTTTTAATAATTTGTTAACAATTAGGCATCATTTTTTTAAAAATAATTCTAAAGATAAGAAATTTTGAAGAAAGAAAAAATTCCTTAAAATTTAATTTAAACACAATAATAGAAAGCTCGATTTTTTTATGCGATTTAAGTCAGACAGGCGTTAAAAAAATCTCCTATATTTTTCATACAATCTCTGTTGGAAGCCCCAAGCAAATTTGAAAATACAAAATTGCTTTCATATTTAAAATTATTAAAGTTTATTAGTGTCAAATAATCTGTTAGAATTTATTTTAATTATTTTATCAAGGAAAAAAATTATTATTTTGGGTGCTTTCAGCCAAAAAAAGAAGAGTAAAAACTCCTTAGATTTTTTATTACTGAAATAAGGCTGAAAAAAAATTTTTTTGCTCAATTAATTCAAAATAAGAAAATCTTTATTTATTTTATTTCTATTTGAAACCAGTAAAAATCATGATGTTCATTATTTTTGTTTTAAAGAGATACTTTTTGATTGAAAAAATAACTAAAGTAAAAGGAAATATTTTACTAGAAATATTTGCTTCTATTTGAAGTAGTGTGCCTTTTTTGGTTCAGAATTTGACAAAAAAAATCTAATTCTGGATTATTGTAACTCATTTAATTAAAATTTTTTTCATCTCTTTCATTACCTGATCTAGCATCTCGTTTTGCCATTTTTTTGCAGCTTAATACATTAAAGCATACATTTATAAAATTAAGTGTCAATTTTTAATTAATTTTGTGTTTAACAGTTATTTTTATATTTGCAGTGCCCAACATTAATGAAAAAGCTCCTACTTAAAACCCTTATTACTGCTGCATATTTTTATACAACAGAATTCATCATTATTAAATTTACTTTAAATTAATTTGAAAAATCAATTTTTTTTCAATTTAAAATTAATTTTAAAAAAATTTTCTTACCTCTTTCTCAAACTTCAATTCCAGATTAGCTTGCACCCAATTGTCATAAGATGAATTTTTTTTTCTCTTTAAATTCTAAAATTTAAATTTATTTCAGATGTAAATTTTGTCGCAAAGCTTTTTCGGACTCGTCAACACTGACCAAGCACATGAGAGTGCATAGTGGCGAAAAGCCTTACCAATGTCAGCTGTGCCAGCTTCGATTTTCACAATCGGGCAATTTAAATCGTCACATGAGAATACATCAAAATCAGCAAAATCAGCAGCAACAACCGGGCATAAACTCGGCAAATGGCTACAGTTCTCACATGGCATCTAATTTAATGAGAAATAGTGAAAACACTATTGAGGAAGAGGATGAAAATGAAGAGTCATTGTGCAGTGAAGTCGATTCGCAGACCAGAAATATGAACGAAGAGGACAGATTTAGTGACTACTATCAGAGAAACTTAAGACAACATCAGCAATTTCAGCACCAACAACTATTGTATCAACAACAGCCACTATTGCATCAGCCACAGCTTGCAACCGATGATGTAATCTTGAACACACACTCGTCGATGCCTTCATTTTCATCGCATCATTTACAGCAACAGCATTTGCACTCACAATTTAGTCATTCGAATACAAATGGTTTTGGTCAAAATTTTGCATTCAACCAGCATCAATCAGGCCTCGGCATAGGCCATCATTTACATCATCAGCCTTACTTGCATCCAAGTGCGGAATCGGCCGATGTTGTTGCCCAACATGCTCAACAGCTTCAACTACAGCAACAGTTGATGAACATTCGTAAAATGGAATGCGTTGACTATAACAATAATTAGCCTAAAAAGCAACCAGACAGAGCAAAACTTTTTTATCGACCGATTTAATGTAAAATATAATGCAAAAAAACGATCTCAGCAATATGTTGCCAATATTGGCAATGAATAGAGTGTAAAAATACAATGTCGTGTGTGTGTTAATAAACAGTATTTTATAAGAGAAATAATTTTGGATATTTGATACAAAGTGTCCCACAAACTTAAATTTAAATTATTTTCTAGCTTTAAAAAATATTGGTGAATAAAAACGACTCAACAAATAAAAAAAGCCTAGATTATATTAGTGTTTTATTTTTTTTAATTTTTTGTTAAAAACTTTTTAAATGTTTTTTTTTTATCAAATTTTAAAAATAAACTGTTTTAGATTTTAAATCTTCAAGTAATAAACGATAAATGTAATAGCTATTAACCATGAAGTCCTTAGTACTTTTTTAAGACAAATCTGTTTTATTTTTAAATAAGAAAAAAGAAATACTGCTCTTTAATTTTTTTTAAAATTGTTCATAACATATTTTATAAAAACTAATTTTGAGTTGTTGCCTTGACTAAAATTTCTGTTTCTTCATTCTTACTATCTACTTGTTATTGCTGATATTAAGTCAAATTATGCTTAAAGACGAGAAAAAGCTATTTTTTAAGAAACTGAGCTTTTTGAAACCTTTTTAAATTTATTTTGAAAGAGGCGATATTCTATTAGCAATGACATTTTGAGAAAATTATTCGATTTATCAATTTAAAATGCAATTTAAATTCCAATTTAAAAAATTTCTAAAATAAAAAATGAATTTTTAAATAAAATTTAATAAAAAATTTAATTGTTTATTCAATAAAAAAATTATTTAATATGCAAAAAAACCGAAACAGAATTTAAAGATCTTATGTATAAATTTAATAACAGGTCTAATTTTTATTATTTATAAAATATTTAAAACTAGAATAAAAATTTGTTTAAATTTAAATTCAAATTTAAAAATCAATTTAATTATTTAAAAGCAAACACAAATGATTTTTATCTGCAAAACTTGTCTTAAAATTATTAATAACCAAATGAGAGACAATTCTAACTACTTTAAATGTATCAAAAAAAATAACGAAACAATAACACTGATTAAACATTTGTCTATTAAAACAGAAAATTAACGAAACTCTTTGTCAAGTAAATTAGTTAAAGCACTTAATCAATCTTCAATAAATTTATTTTATTAATTATTAGATAGATCTATTGAATGGGTTTTTTAAAGATTCATTTCATTTTTTTTACAATTCAGTTCGCTTAGAAATTAGATATTAATGAACCTCATTCTTTAATTTTTCTTTAAATTTCTTGCTGTTCTCTCTTCTCACATTCATTCTTAGACACTTAAAAAAGCTCATTTTATTTAATGAGTTAGTTTTCTAGTGACCTTTGATTATTTTATACATTTGAAAAAAATAAAGTTTGTTTTTAAAACTATTAATTAAATTGAATTGTTGATTTTTTATTAAAATAAATTTAAAAACAATCGGATAAAAGTATTAGTTATTTTTTTAAAAGTTTAGCAGTCTTAAATTCATTAAATTTTTCTTTTCAACTCTTTGAAAAATTTCCATAAAAATTTCCATATCTCAAGCAAATTAAAAAATGTTATATTAAAGAATTTTACCATAGTAAAGCTTCGTAGTTGAGATATTTAATGGGCTTATTTCTCGGGGTAAAAGGCTAAGATTAGACGGGTTGATTTTTGGGTAAATTTGATGAGTTTTTGTCAAAATAGGTTGAAAACATTTGACAAAATTAATTTTAAACTAAAATTTGATGCTCTAGACAGATTTTTTTATATTAAATTCTAGGGTTCTAAATTACCAAAATAAGATTGATTCTTGGATTTTACCGATGCAAATAAGTAAAAAAACTTTATCTTCATAAGTTATCATCCCTTTGACACACTTAAGCTTCACTCCATCTTGTTAAAACAGATGGAAAAAGTAGCTAAAAAAATGAGCGTATTGAAGTAGAGAAATTGTAGTCGATATCATAGAGTCAGGTATGCTTATGTATTTTCGAATAAATATCCTTGAAATTTAGACTATTTTTAATCTAGAATCAAATTAAATTTAAAGATACCAAAAATAAAGGCAACATGATTTAGTAAAAATATTATTTTAATGTGTTAAAGATTCTATTAAAAGTATTTCTCATATAATCATTTAGCTTTAAAATTTACAAAAAATATAATTATTTTCTTTAAATTTATTTCAACACACTTTAAAATTACAAACAATAAAAAATCTAAAATTTAAATATCTTATTTAAGAATTGATAAGACTTTATTCTAAACATTGGAGTCTTGATTTGAACAGGCATCTTTAAAATTTGATTTGCTTTGAGTGCTGAATTGGGAGATTTGTGGCATTGAATAAACACTATTTGGTAGTCTTGTATTGTAAAGTAGAGCTCTAGAACGTCTTCTAACTGCATCCACAACCACTACCGAAGGTGCATGATTTTGTAAACTTGATGAACCTGAAAAGTTCACGTTTTGATTTTGCTTGCCAACTGACATGGAGGAATGATTTTTGCTGTATGTTTTAAATTCATTTAACAGATTCGATGGCGACATTTTCATAGGACTTAACTGAACTGAAAGTCTTTTTTCATTACAAACAACAACTGATTCCTTTGGAGCTTCATCTGTATTTTTAACCACTATGTATGGCTCATCAGTTTTAATGGTATTGTAAAAATTTCCATTGCTTAATTCTTTGTTTGCGGAGATTATTTTTGCAAATTCGTTTTCGGCTTCTTCATCCAATTTTTTTAACTCTTTTCTTGATAGATGCTCCACAATACCACAGCCATAGGCATCGCCAAGCACATTTATAGATGTTCGAAGACGATCTCTTAATACCAAATTTATAAAATTAACTTTTAATAGCTTACTTCCTTACAAAAGCCAATCGACAGTTACTATGTAAGAAATGTCCTCAGTGGGCAGCCCAACCGCACTTAAAACAATAAGCATTGTAACTAAAGCAGCACTTGGAATACTTGCCACACCAATACTTGTTGCTGTCGATGTCAAGCTTAAAAATAATTTTAAAATTTTTTAATCAATGCATTTTCATACCAGATAACCAATATTTGTCCAACGCTCAAAGATACTCCATTAAGCTGCGCAATAAAAACTGTTGCTACACATTGATAAAGTGCTGTTCCTGTAATTAAAATAATAAATATTTAAGCATTTTATTTTTTTTAATTTAACTAACCATCCATGTTAATTGTTGCCCCTAGCGGAAGCATAAAGCGGGTGACTCTTTTATCCACTTTATTGTTCTCTTCCAAACATCTAAATGTTATTGGCAAAGTCGCCGAACTTGAACCAAAAAATATGACATGGATAAAAATTAAAAATATCGAAAAAACTCAAACCTTGAAGCTGTGCCTACTGCAGTTAACCAAGCTTGAAGCATTCCTTTTAAAAATTTGAATGGGTTTTTTCTTGTGGACACAAAATATAGCATTTGAATCGTGAATAGGGCATGTATAGTTAAACCAAGTATTACTGTAAACATGTAGATGCTGAGACGTTTGGCTGTCTCAGCCATATTTTCAATTTTCATTATATTTCCAGCTACCAGACACAAAATACCAAATGGTGAATACCACATAATCAATGCCACAATTTTCATTATTAATTCATTCATAACAAAAAAAAAGTCATACAACACTTGGGCCTCACTTTTCGAATGGCTTATAAAAATTCCGAATATTATGCAAAACACAACAAGGCCCATCACATTAGTACTATTTACATAAACCAATTCTCTTTTAATAATCTCCACATACTCTTCTGTTATGGTTGAATTTAAAATTGTTCCCAAAACATGCTTTTTCTTGATCATATTTTTATTATATTTAGTTGAAACTTGCTGTGTACAAGCTTGGACTATATTTTCAGGAAACATGTTTCTTATTATGTCAAGAATCGCATCCAAAGTAGAAACAGAGTCCGAATTATAAGATTCCTGATCAGATTTATTTATTTTTTCTCTTCCAGGTCTAATTATTAAAGCAACAGTTATTCCTTAATTAAAAAACTTGTCACTAACTAGATTTAAAATAATTTTATTTACCTGTAGTCGTAGATATTAGTGTAGATAGGATATAAAATCCAATTGCTCTACTTCCCATTTTGCCACTTGACTTAGGGTCAAGCTGAGCAAGACCAGTTATTAAACTTGATATTATTAGGGGAAGTATAAGCATTTTTAAAAGTCGAAGTAGCATTTCTCCAGGAAAACTGATCAGCATCAGAGAGGTTTCACCAGGGTCATATATTCGACCCACGAATCCCAAACAAATACCTCCGAAAATTCCAATAATTGTCAAAAAAAGTATCATATTTTTTGCTATTTGATTCTTGATCTTAAATTTAAATACAGTTTTTTTGTAATAATTTGCCCAGTCTTGTTTTTACCGTCTTTTAAATTATTTTTAACAAATTAAATTAAAAATGCTATTTTATGTTCAAAACGATTAATTAAAATTAGCCTAATTTAAATATGATTATAAGTTCTGTTATATTGAATTTTTGATTTAATTTTTAGTTCAAGATTGTTAGATGTTACAGTAAAATTAATTCATTTTTTAATATCAAAAAAATTAAATTATTTATTTTCCCAAAATACCGTTACAGTATTGATTATAATTATAACATGTGATTCATAATTTTTTACAAAATTTTTTAGACCCATGTTAAAATATCATCGGATAATCAGATAAGGTTAAAATTCTACATACATACTACTACATACTACTATCGAGGTCTTCTAGTATTTTTTTTTATGTTTGGTATTAAGTAAGTATACTTTTACCAGATTCTAGTCAAAAAAACACACCTGAAACCCGCTCAGTGTCCTCAACTTTAAATTATTTTTTTGATTTTTAAACTCGATTTTTTTGTCCTAGAAAATTTATATTAATATTCTTATTCCTAAAGAATTGAGATACCCATTGAGCTAAATATTATTGTTTTCTAAATATTCGTTCAAAAGATACAGTCTTAATTTGGTCAAAATTTGGTCGAAATTTGCACTTTTTATTTGGATTTTAGAATACTAAAAAAATCACTAATTTACTAATATCTTCTGATAGAAAAATTAGATTCCAACCAAAATATATATCTAAAAGACAAATAAGATTAATTTTATATGTGAATCCAAAAATTTTCTAGCTCAAAAAAACTGAGTTTAAAAATTTCTGACATCTAGAGATCAGATATTTTTAGATCTAAAAAATTAAATTCTTAATTCTACTTGTTTTAAACTTAAAAATTTTTGAAAATTACCGGATTCCTTTTGAAACTTACCATCCAGCATTTTAAAAAGGGTAAATCTTTTCTTTTTTTTAATAAAAAAATTAGAAAAATTTAATGAAGAATATATTTATGAGTAACTAATTTTTTCAATTTTTTGAATTTTCCCAATTTTTAATCAAAAAAATAATTTAAAGTCGAGGACACTGAGCGAAAATAGATATCAGGCGTGTTTCTTTGACTAGAACCTGGTAAAAGTATACTTACTTGATACCAAACATAAAATAAAATACTAGAAGACATTAGTTGGTTGAATGAAATTGAATTTTTGAAAAAACTTAAGTTTTTTTTTAATTTCATTGCTACGTTGAAACAAATTTTTCAAAAAAAATATTTTAAAAACGGTAAAATAAAACTTGAAAAAAATAACCTTTTGCAAACATGATAAATCAATATTCTCAAAATTTGACACTTCATCTGATTCGACCAAAGGATTATCTTTATTTTTTTTATCCATTTTAATTTTCTAAAATTTAAAATATCTAATAAAATTAAGACAAAATTTCAAATCGTCATTTTTTTTTATTTTTGTTAAATTAATACCCGCATTTTAAGCAGTTGATTAAAAACAGCTATGGTATAAAACTTGTAAAAATTGAAAGCTTGGTTTAAAATTTACTTTTCGTTTTATCGTGAGCACAAAAACAGCTAAAGCAAGGCCTGATCCGAATTTAATTAAATTGGTTAAAATAAATCCAATTAATGAGCATATTAAATTCAAATATTTGTGATTACATTTGGTGAAATAATTAAAAATTGGTTTGTTAAAGGAAGCTTTATTAAAAAATCTAAACCAAGCAGCATTGGCACCTAGTTTATGATTCAATCATTAATTGACTATAAAAAGCTACTAAATCTTTCAATCGATCTTTTTTTTTTGTATTCCGCTTAAAGAAAATAAAAATGAATTAACAGGATTGATTTTTGCCTGAAATTACATATGGTGAAAAGGAAGGAAAATAGCTAACAATACAAAATATTAGACAATTTAATTTTCGAAATCAATGCCAAAAACCATTTTTGTTCCTTGTTTAATAAATATTTAATAATCTTCAAAAAACAAAGCTCAGAATAATCTCATATTATTGATTATGCTTTGAACTCGATATTTTCGATGTAATTAAGAATTACATTAATTCACATCAAAGAAATCAAAAAAATTCGAATGAAATAGACCTAGATAAAGTAAGCAGACACATATCATTTGTCATGTAAAAAATTAAGGATTATACGAAATAAATTTGGAACAATAAAATTGATTTTCTTTTTCTAAATGGGATTTTTCCTTGATTAGATGACATTTAATAGAATAATTATGTATAAACGTTATTTAAGTAAATCTTTGAAGTTATATTTACAAAGGAAATTTCTCAGATTGAGCTGCTTTTTTAAGTTGAGTCCCAAAAAATTAAATTGATTTTAATTTTTTGCTCTAGGTCTTTAATAAAAACTAAAAAAATTTCCAATGATTTTTCCAAAAAATTTTTAGGAATGAATCATGTTCCGAATAAATGAATTCATTGTTTATTTTAAATTCAGCAATTTTTACCTAGAACGGCTTAAAAATCTTTAATGCATAAATCCCGGGTGTTTTTTCTTCTAAAACTTTTCAAAACCCGACAAAATTTTTTTTGACAATTTCAATACAATTAAAGCTAAACAAACGCTCTTCCCCACTAAGGATATTTCTTAACTCTAACTTTGTATTGATTTTATTATTTTTTTAATTTTCTTAAAACATTTGATTTTAGAGCTATTAATGTGTTAGAGCGTTTTCATGAAATATTCTCCAGCTATTTTGATTCCATTTGCAAAAATTACAGACTTTAACCAAATTGAACTATTCAATAGAATTAAAAAGTGAAGACATTTGAAATTTATTATATAACTAACAATCATGTAATTGATCATACTTTAATTCTAATTCTAGTTTCATGATGGAATCGATAAAAATCTGCTTAGTAATTTATTTTTTTCTGAATGATTACTTTTCATCTAGGAATTCACAGAAAAGAACTTATAAACTTATTAATTTATAAAATTAAAATTTATGATAAAACAACTTAGAAAATATAATTTACGTAAACAATAGTTTCAAGTATTTTTCAAATTACAAGTTTTATTAAATAATTGTACTCTTCCAAATAAATGATCAAATTGAATCTTGATTACTATTTTTTGCTATAAAAATGAAACAAAAAATTGAACGACTAAACTATATAAACAGTAATCATTTTCTAAAAAAGATATTTTTAAATTAGCTTCCGAACCTTTTAATTATTTAAACATTTATAAATTTAAACAAGCTAAATATATTTGAAAAAATTTTCAAATTCACCGATATGAATTAACAAGTTAGCAAATATTTTTATTAAAAATCAATTAAAAAATGCATAATTAAAATTTGAAATAATTTTTCTTCAAATTCTATGAAAGACAGATTGAAGAACAGTCAACTAACTCGCAACAACAACACAAACAGCGCAAACAGCCATCCGCAATCACAACTTGAAATTCAAAAAAATATTTTTAGTTTAAGAAATTATTTAGATTAAAAGGCAAAATATTACATGCTTGACAACAGCAGAATAAGCTATTCCAACATTTTCTAGCGCTGGATTCTTCTTCTTTCTGAATGTAAACTACCGAACCAGGTGGTGGTTGGGACATATTTGTTGTTTGAATTTTTACATCATTCTCGCTAACCCTTAAAATTTTATATTTTTACTTACAATTAAAAAAAAATTCTAAAAACTTACGCCATTTTAATAAAAATATTTCTTATTTGTAAGAGCTATAAAAGAATTCTGGCATAAATTAGATTTTTAAATGAATTTTAAAATAAAATTAAAAAATAAATAATCTGAAAAATATTAAACTCTTTTTGAGTTTTATAAAATAATTATGAAAACGTGAATAATTCAAGGTATTTTTATAGGAGCTAACTTTATTAAGTTTATTTGAATATGATTATTAAAATAACAGGTATCACATAATCAACGAGCAATGAGCATGTATCTTTGTTAGGAATTTGTTTTTTATAAATTTTAAAATATCCGATAGATGAAATGAAAAATTTTAACAAAAACAAAACTTTGAATTTTGTCTATCTTGATTATATTTTTCGTTAAAACAAAACTTTTTTATTTTTAGAATTTCGTTTTGATCAATTTTTCTTTTTTTTAATCTTGGAACTTTTAGATTTGATAAATTTTAAAAAATTAAAAAATTTAAAATTAATCCTTGAGCATTATTCATATTTTTTTAAAAGTCAAGTTTTAATTAAAAATTTCAATTTTTTTTCAACTGTTGAGCATCATTTGCTAACCAAATATTTTTAATCACTTAAAGTTTATACGAATTCAAAGTATCAATTACAGAGCATTTTATAATTTATATTTATTTAAAACAGTTAAAAAAACCTAGTAATAATAAATCTTTTGTTAAAATTTAAAATTAAATATTTAGTTAATATGTCATCAGAAATAAATTTTTTAGTATATCTTCAAGTTTTTTAAATTCAAAGCTAAAAGGCCAGCTCCAAGATCAATTAAGATATTCAAACAAAATTCAATTAAATGTAAATTAGAACACCATAAAAAATTTCAATAAAGCATTTAAATATTTCTAAAAACTTTAAAATATATATTAAGTTTCAATCAAACTTGAATTGGCTAGTTTTTTTTTTCTATTTTACATTTTTAGAAATAATTGCGTAATTATATATCAAATTTTAGCATGCTTAAGTATTGGGTTTAAATTAAACAACGTAATTTCAAAAATCTCAAAAAAGTTAAATAGAAAAAAAAACTTGCCAATTAAATACTTAATTTTTTTTAAATTAAAATTTTTGACGTGAACTTTTTGAATGTTCGAATTCTCATTTATTTTAAAAGGCTTTAATTTTTTTTTATTATTTGAACATTTATTTAATAAAACTTAAAGTTTTATGATTGAAAAAGAGTTCAAATCTACAATAATTGAAAACTAAAAAAAAACTCAAAATTTTTTTGATATTTCACTGAAAAATCCCTTAAACCTTTATTTGAACAACTAGTCGATCGTAGAAATATTGATTTTAAAATGGACTTTGTACAATAGATATCAATCTTATTTTCGAGATAGCTTTGCTGTAAACGATCTGTTCGCTTAATTGAGCTTAACTTTTTGTCTTTTAGTTTAGAGAAATAATCTCGACTAAGATATCTGTTCGTGTATTATTAAATTTAATGTCTGAGGAAGAATTGAAGCGAAAATGAAAAATTAGGAAAAATTTTATTTGAAAATTTTATGCTAAAAATATGATATTAATAATGAAAAGAGTGAATTGCTGGAGAGCTTGATTTAAATATGAATGAATGAATAAAATCAAAAATTTTAAATCTGCTGCCAAATCTTCCAAGAATAAAAAAATTAACTCTATTTTTTTTATACTCGTTATAGCTACCATAGTGAGATATAAGAGTTTAAACTTCTTTTTAGCTTTTTATTCTTATTTTTATACTTCAAAATTTTAAATCTTCCTGAGTAAAAAAATATTTTCTTTAAAGATATTTTTTAAAGAAGTTTTATTTTGTAAATAGTAAAAAAAAAGTAAATGATATCAAGAAATTGAAATTATAGAATAAAAATATTTAAGTATAATTTATAAAAAAAACGAGTTCGGATGAAGGGTTGATGGGCTATTTGTTTTTCAAATCAATTTATCAATTAAATAAATCAATTTACGTATAATTAAGTAAATTAACGTAAATTTACAAAAGTTAAAAAGTCAAAATTAATACAGTATCTAAATTCCTGAAATTCAAAACTTAATTGCTTTCCAAATTTCTTATTTTTGATCTGAAATTCGTAAACTGTTTTTTGAGGGAACTAGAAAAAAATTTTGTACCCAGAGGTTCTAAAATAACTAACCTTTGTAGTATAAACCCTAACCATTAAAATACCCACTGTAAACCGAAAGATAGTTCTTTGACATTTAAAAAGCAATAAAATGACAAACTCATCTCAATTCATTAATTTTTTGCCAGTTCTAAAATCTTTGATTTGGCATCTTATTTTTATTAAAATCTTACTAAGAATACGAATAAATACCTTGCATGGTTCGAATGAGACCACTTATACTTTTATCAAAATATGACTTTTTTCGGGGCAAATTAAACTTTTTATTGATTTTTATGCTAAGTTTTCAAAATTATCATTTATTTTTTAATTTTTAAAATATTTTTCTTTGCTTTAAACTTCACTGCCACCCAAAAATCATCATTTTAAAAAGCTAAGAAATTCCTTGTAAATCTGAATTATCTATGTCTAATTTAAATTTTTTTTTTGAAATTGAAATTTTTAAATAAATTCTTACTCAATTAGAGTTTTCGAAAATAAATTCATTTAAGTGACTCATATGACGCAACCCTTATTCCAAAATGAAAAAATGAACACATTTTTTCTAAATGCGGACACGGTTGCTGGAATACGAGGTCTAATCCTTTTAGACTAAAATACGTAAATAATTTTGACTTAAGTTTTATAAATAAAAGAATTTAAATTTATTTAAAAAAAAAAGAAAAAAAGTTTAATCTAATAGTTTTAAAATCGAATACAATTATTTTTTTGGTTAAATTTTTCTTTTTTATTTAATATCTTTATCATTTAAAAAAAATAAAAATTTAATTTATTTAATTTGTATTTAAAAAAAATTTGTACTCCTATTTTAGTAAACTGTCCAGCAGTCTGGGTCCGGATTTTAGGTATATGCGTTTTTTACATGTATCTATAAATAAAAAAAAATTTAAAAATAGTTGATGTTTTTATTTCACAAAATATCAAATTATTAAAATTAAATTTTTTTTATTATCAATAAATCCAAAATGTCCGCTTCTCGAATACTGAAATTCGCCAAAATTTTCTTTTGTTTTGATTATATTGCACTTAATTAATTCGCCTTTGTGGCTATAGTAGCACAATTTGTTCAATTCACTGAACACAAGGTATTTTTCTTTATTAAAATCTAGATAAATTTTTGATGCCTTCAGACCATCGATGACAATTTTTGAAACTAATTCACCACTAAATCGACACAATAGTCTCATTTCATTTTGATATTTGACAAAAATTTTTTGATCGGTGAGTGCAAAAATTTCATCTTTGACAAAAAATGGCTTTTTTTCTTTACTTTTTTGTCCATAGGACCTAAGATTATTGAGCTCATAATCATACTCGTGAACGTAAGGCTGTTTATTTGAAATAACTAATATAGTATCATTACTCATCAAAATAGATTCTATTTTATAATTAATGGAACTTTCCTGAATAAATTTTAGCTTGGTATCATAAAGATGAAGGATGTGCTGATTTTTTCCAATCTGAAAATCAAGAACAATGTGTCTGTGATAAACACAGTAGTTAGTCAAACTGCCAACATTACAAACTTCGCGTTCATATAAAACTGTCCCATTAAAATAAACAATTTTCATAAATACTGATGTAACTTTACCGAACACTTTTTCATACAAAATTAGAACATTATTTTTTGATATTAGAGCAATATGTTTAACTAGAATACACTTTTCGACTAAATGATCTAACTTAATTAATCTTTGCAGAATGGTATTATTTAAACAAGACAATTTATTCAAAATGTCTGTTTTGTAAACTGAATCGTAAGATATGTCACCGATAAATGGAACTCGAATAACTGGCTCATTTTTAGTGAATACCAAATTGACTACTTGATTCGGCATTACCCATAGACAACATTCATTTACCTTTGTGTTTAAAATATCAATTTTTTCGGTCAAAAGTTTTTTTATTTTCTCGTTTTCACCTGAGTTTTCACTATAAACTTCGTTAAATTCTTGTAAAATTTTTTCATAAGTTTCGTTTAAAATATTTTTGTTTTTTTCAAAATTTTGATTGTTTTCATATTGCTGCTTTAGATTCAAAAGGGTCTCATTTTTATAAAATTCAATGTCCTCAAACATGATTTGACGCTTATTTAATATTTCTATTATTGATAAATAAACTGTTTTATCAATTTGATCTTTAATCTGTGAGCATTCATCACTGATCCTATTGCAACCAAGTTCATAGCCACTTTTAATGATTTCTATTTTTTTTTTAAGCTTAGACATTCGCTCGAACAATTGAGTTCCTATTTCTGTTTCAGTTGAACACTGAAAATCATTAAAATTTTGTTCATTTTTATTTAAATTAATTTCAATTTCATCAGTCATTATAATGTGGTATTCTAAATTAAAGTAATTAATATTTTTATTTAAAAAATTGAATTAAAGTAAATTAAAGTTTTTTAAATAGTATTTATATACATTATTAATTAAAAAAAAATTTTGACTAATTTTATTTATTTGAAATCGAATTATTATTATCTGAAGAGATTTTAAAAACTAAAAAAACTAAAAAATATAAAAAATTAAAAACCTCAATCTAGAGTTTATCTATGGAACGTGAAAATTTGAATTATATTTGCATATAAAGAAAAAAACTTTGGCTTTAAAGTAAAATCAAAATAAAATCTTCTTTAACTGAAAAATCTTAAATATTTATTTGGCCAAACAAACAATTTAATTAAAAAAATTAAATAGTCAACTTTTGAAGCTCTATTTCTTAATGTATTAAGCGAAACTAAAAATATATTAAATTAAAGAGACCATAACATATTCAGTTAATTAAAAACCAGTTAAGGAAATTTCTGGATTTAATATTTATAAAAGTTTTATTTCTTAGGCATACTTTTTGTTATTTTTAAATCTTGAATTTGTTTCTGAATGACAGATAGAATAGATTTCATTTAAACATTATTTTTAAACATTTATTTGAGATAATTGTTTCATTAGACAGTGAAGCCATTTTTATAGATCAGAGCAAATTTTTAAAATTTAAATCTTGAATTTATCAAAAATTCTTAAAAATAAAAAAATCTAAAGATTGATATATTTAAATCTTTTATTTCCGACGAACTCTATCTTGATATTATGACTAAAATTTTTTTATAATCACTATATTTATCCTAAAAATATATCAAAAAGTTAAAAAATTGAATAATATTTTAGATAAAAAAAATGCTCTTATTAAGATTATCTCCTTAAATTTAGTAAATTGCATTTAACAAATTTTAAACATGAGAAAAATCTAGGTCAACTCAAAACTCTTAAATTTAATTATTATTTTAATTTTATATACAAATGAAGTTAAATTATCTGCTTTTTAAAAATATTTTAAATTTAATGATTTCAATAGAAAATTTAGCTTACTTTGTCAACGAAACCACAAAAATCCAGTATTTTAATTTATTTAATAAACAAGATTCCTCAATGCATACTTTATTGGACTTTTTGAAAAAAAAATGCTGCGATTAAAGTAAGCTTTTATGTTCTTTATGTACTTAACGTAGAATTTTGAAATAAAAAACAGATTCCTTTATGTTACCTTATTGAACTTTATACAATTTTAAAAAAATCTGGGGACCAAACGTAAATTTTTTGTACTTTATGTAGTTTTAAAATTGAAAAAGCCTAAAATTAGGAACTTAATCTTTCCTCTATGGAATTTTATTATTGTTTTGTGAAGGTCAGAACAAAAGAACAGAACAAAGTGTTAAAAAAATTAAATAACTTTTTTTTCAAAATTTATTATTTATAAATTTATTTGCTAAGGTCTTGTGAAATTCAGTACAAAATGATAAAAAGAACAGAAAAAAATATAAAAAAATTGAATAAATGAAATAATTCTGTGAATGCAGAATGGTGCAACATTCAAAGTTGCATCAACAGTAAAAGTCTGCTAATAATGTGCAAAATCTCTGCAAAATGCCTTACACTCGATTATATTGAAAATTAATTTCTGCTAAACTCTACAAATTTAGCAGACCTTAATATTTGATGCAACCTTGTACTGAATTTTACAGAACCTTAGAAAATAAATTTATAAATAATAAAATGAACAAAAGAATAATGTTTAAAAAACGTATATCGTTTAGGTAAGAGGATTACGACACAAATTTTGCAATAGTTTAAGGTACATATGAAATCGAATCCGAAAAAAAATATTGAGAGTTTTCTAGAATTAAAGTTAATTTTCTAATAATTTAAATAAATTTAAATTCGAAATTTCGTTTTGAATGAAAAAAAATACCATTATTCTTTAAAAGGAAAGGAAGATAAATTTAATTAATTGTTTTTTGGTAAAATATTTAGAAACTAAAAATTTTTGATTGTGGCGGTGGTGTCAATGCTTATTAAACATATTTCTCTCTTTTCTTTTAAATATAAGAAATCTTAATTGTAAAAAGTTCTTTTAAATTTTCATAATTAACAATCGAAATTAAATTAGTTTTTTAAAAAAAAAGAAATAAGTTTTATTTCTTTTGAAAGAGATTTAATTAAAATTTATTTTCGGTTGATTTGATTAATTCAATAAATATTTTGTTATATTGAAAAAAAATATTCGTTTAAAATTAAATTCATAAAGAGTTCAAAATTAAAATTTCATAAAAATTTAACCTATTCTCTATTCTCAATTACTGGAAATTTTATTTTCACTATATCATCTAAACTGGCTTCTATAACATCTCCATGTTTTACAGCAGAGACTCCTGATGGAGTTCCTGTTAAAATCAAATCGCCATATTCTAATTTAAAGTAACTGCTAATATAAGAAAGAAGATCAGGCAATTTGAAAATCATGTCTTTTGTATTTCCATTTTGCTTAACATCTCCATTGACAGTCAGCTTTAAGTTCAAATTATTCACATCACTCACTGCAGACTTGGGAATAAAATCACTAATCGGACAAGAAGTGTCGAATCCTTTGGCTAAAAGCCACGGATAGCCTTGTTTCTTGAGCTGTTCTTGAATGCCTCTTGCAGTCATATCAAGAACTAGAACATAGCCTAGTACATAATCCATTGCATTCTCTTTCTTTATAAATTTTCCCGGTTTTCCAACCACAACTCCAAGTTCGACTTCGTGATGAAGTTCTTTCCAGCCATGTGGAATCTAAAAAATGACTAAATAATTAAAGTTTTTTTTAACTTTAATTTACTTGAATTTCTCCCTCAGTAATTATGCTACTAACTGGTTTGCCAAAAACTAATGGATTTCCTTTCGGCACTGGATTACCTAGTTCTTTTGCATGCTCACTTTTATAAAAAAATTTACAGTTATTTCTTTTCTAAAAAAAAATATTTTTATAAAAAAATACGTGTAATTTCTTCCAACGGCAATTATATTTCTACAAATACTTTGAACTTTAATTGATTGAGATGCCATATCTTATCAATATCATATATCTATTCAAAAATTTTATCTATTAAAAAAAATTTATTTGATAGTTAAAAAAAAATTGAGTTGATGTATAAAAAAGACTATTTTTTTAATGACTGAAGTTTTTCGGAAATTTCGATAAAATGTTGTAAAGAGTTAATACTGGTTTCAAGTGATTTTAAATTTGATGTTACACTATCAAGTGACAATTCTGAGTTATGTTTTTCGTCGTCTGATTCAAGGTTTGCTTTGAATAAAACATAGTTTTCCAAGCGTTTGTAAAATAATTCGTCATCACTAATGATTGCATCTTCTTTGTTGCCCAAGACAGTATTTATCTTGGGATTAAATAAAACATCATCCTCATTAAATGGAATTGAAGTTAGGTCATTTAAAATTTGCTCATAAGTTAACTTTGGAGCTTGATTGATTTTTTTTAGCGAATTGGAACTCATTACCAAATATTTAACAATCTAAATGAATAAATATAAAAATTTTTTTATTCGTCATATTATTAAAATTATTTTTTTTTTGTATATTATATTTGGCTTTTATCTTTAATTATTGTGACGATATTCTGAAATAGTTTTAGCCTATTCTTTTATTAAGAACTTTTTTATCATTCTTTGGCATTTAAAAATATAAATTTATCGCAACATAAAAAAAAAAATTGATTTTTTATTACCCAACTACTGGTAAAAGTAATAGAATATTCAATATTTTTTTAATCAGTAAGTTTTTATTTAAAAAACATAATTAATAGTAAAAATTCGATTTCCACGATGCAGAGATTTTGCCATTTTAGAATAAAAATTAGATCCAAGATGATCGAAGACCAAAATTTCAAATTTATTTTATCGTTTCGTACAATAAAATGTTAAATTAAAACGAAATTAGAAAAGATAAAAGTATAACACTAAAAATAGAATAAAAATAACCACAAGTACGGCACCAATCCGGGCCATTGTTGACTGCCTATTCAGAGTATGAGCGTTTTTCTTGTATTTATCTGACAGAAGTCGTAAATTTGCTGCCTTGTCGTCCAGAGCTATAAAATATTCTAATTAACTTTTATTAAAGTAAATAAAATAAAATACAAGTTAAAGCTTCGCCTCGCTGCAGAACATCATCTATATTTTGAACCATAATTTTTTGTACTTCTTGAAGTTCAGTATTCAAACGATTCATGTTTGATCTTCTTGTGTCCAAGTATTGTTTTTTTGTCTTTTGTATCTGTGTATCTGAAAATTAAAAGATAAAATAAAATTTCTGATCATGATTCCATAAATTTTACCGAATTCTATGAAGCTGTATGGACGAGCCACTGTTTTAACTTTGTTACCATACTCGTTGAAGAACTGAATAGCTAGATCTTCTAGGTAAGAAAAGACCGTCCTCTTTGAAAATTGTTTATCACACATGGTCAAATAACAAACTTCCTGGTCAATAAAATAGCTTTTAAAATATAAAATATATTTCTGAAAAAGAGGATTAGATAAATAAGAAAAATAATTACTGAAATAGATATTCGCCAGTTTCAACGCTACCTCGAGCTGGCGTATTGTGATTCATTTTCTTAAAAAGTTGTTTTGCCTGATTTTGGTACTCGACCATTGACCGACCGGATTTCAAATGAGTTTCGTCCTGTACAGACGCGGCTAATGGAAGAGCATCGCCAAGGCGAGCAATCATAGTCATTAGAAGCATTCTTGCAAATAAATTTTTCAATTTAAAAAGATTTTTGGAATATTTTTAAGTAAGGCAAAATATTTTGATAAAACTATTACATACACGTAAGTGAAAAATATTCATATATAGTATAACATTCAAACATATGACTAAAGCTATGTGTCTAATACGTGGCTTTTGTAGTTAAAATAATTTTAGGGTTTTTTTAAAACATCTAATTTTATAGATGGTCACAGGTATTAAAAATGGAATTTTAGTTTTCAAATTTTATTCGTAATTTTTAAATTAATATCTTTTTTGTGTATTAGCTTTTAATTTCTAAAAAAGAATTAAATATAATTTGATTTAACTAAAATACTTGTTTATTAAAAAAATAAGAATTTTCAATGTCTTGAATTTGAAAGATAATCATTTTTTATGATTTTTCAAAATCATGATTATTTTTTAATTTTTAAAAATTGATTTGTTTATCAAGCCATCCATTTATAAAATATCATTATAATATAATTTAATTATAAATAAAGACGAATGTATTTGAATCTTCAAAAAAATTATCATTTTTTAAATTTGGAATTGTTTTTCTCCAGAGTTATTTTTAGTTTTATTTTCAATTAATTATATGTTATGTATTATCGATTTTAAAGAAAAATGCTAAATTAAGTTACATTAACAAAAATTTATATTATTTGAATTTTAAATTTTATATAAAGATCATGGTTTTAGCTCATGCGTTCTCTGATAGAGTCTTCATTATATTTTTATTTTAACTTTTTTATTCTTAAATTAAATTAAAATTTCTTAAATTAATTTTAAAATAAGAAAATTTATGAATGAAGTTGTTTGGCTTTTAAAATTAATTTAAGAATTAAAATATTTTTTAAGTTTTAAAAAATTTTTAGGTTTTGTTACTCAATATTTATTACAAAATTTGAAGAACCGAATTAAAATAAAATTAATGAACAATCTAATGAAGTAATTGAATTCAAATCGTCAAAAATAGTCATGGTTGCTGTCTAAAAAGTAGAGCACTAAAAGAAGTACTAGAACACATACATTTTTAGATGAAAGTGAAGTTCACCAAAAGGAAAAAGGTCTTCAAAACCAAAACCATCTAATGAAATGATTGTTTCGTTATATATTTGCTTAGAACTCTTAGAAGCGTCAAAAGACTTTTCCAAATATTAATATCAAGATTAAAATTTAATTGGCTTTTATGATAGATAAAAAATCTTGAAGGATCAAATCATCTTAGATTACTTTAACATGAGTTCTTTGGTAGAAAATCTTTGAAAATATAAGGTAAAACCATTGCTTAGAATTTGGTTAGGATTGTTCTTCTTGGCAGAAACAAAAAATATCATTGTTCCACATGATTAATCTATTAATTTGAATTTTTTATGAGTTTTTCGGAATTATTACTATTCATGTATCAATTGTATGTTTTTTTCACTATAGACTTATTCTATCTCATGCAATATTAAGACTCCATTAAATTCTTTTTGACATTTTAGAATGATTGATTAACTAAACCAATTAGCTTAAAATTATCAGTATAAGACTTGAAACAAATTTTTAATGTAAGTTTATGAAAAAGAAAAAAAACTGCAACAAATCATTTCAATTTAAAAAAGTTTTTTTCAAAAAGCAACTGCTATCTAATTTTCTGAATTAAAAGGTTATATATATTTATATATTTATTTACTGAACAGAGGCCACCAGTTGGGCCACTATCGATACGCTGTAAAATAAAGCGTGTCGTTAAAAATTAGTAATAAAAAAAAAAAGGCATAAAATCAGTTTGTACAAAAAAAAAACAGAAGAGTCGTTTTAAAATTCTAAAGATCAAAAGAAGAGGACAAATATTAAATATAAGAATATAATACAGTCAATCCTCGATATAACGAGCAAGTTGGGCGGAAATTTCGTTGCTCGTTATATCGAAACTCGTTATATCGAGATTGCATTGAAAAAGATGGGCAAAAAAATTTTTTTTTTCAAAATGTTTATTGGTAAAAAAATAAATAAAAAAGGAAAAAAATACAAAATTATTGTTTTTTTACAAAATCTTTAATAGATGTTTGTTTGGTATTACATTTTTCAATCACAACATTTTCAATATTAAACAAAAAATCTTGGTTTTTATTTAAAAAAAAATCTTTTAAATCATTAATTTTATCGATAGCTTCTTTTGAGCTTATAACAGGTTTTTAAGGTTTTTCAATTTTTCGACATCAGAATCACTGTCATCATTCTGTGCTGTATTGTTAACTGAACTGATGATCTCAACATCTGATAATAAGCCGCGTGCAGGAAAATTTGAGTCGATTGAAACATAAGCATATTTGTCAAAGTTTAACTTTTTTTCAAACGAAGATATTATATTTTTTTTTGATTAAGATTGGACATTTTTTATAAACAATTAGATAGGAAATGTTTTCTGGTGATTTATAGTTATTCATGAAGATAAGTTAATTGTTTTATTTTTATTTTTTTTTTATATAAAAAGTGTGAAAAAATTTCTTTTGTTCAAGCTCGTTATAGGAAGTTTTTATTCTTAAGAAAATGATTAAGCGGTATTTCATTATAAGCTCGTTATATCAAGTTTTCGTTATATCGAATTAATTTTTATATCTTTTTCTATAGCTCGTAATCGGTTCTAGCCAAGTTGCTCGTTATAAGGGGTTTCTCGTTATATAGGGTCTCGTTATACGGAGGATTGACTGTATTGGATTTTTTTTTTTCTGCAGTTTTAGTTTTAGTTCCGTCGATCAAATCTGGTGAAATCAAAAAGCATTTTTGGTATCTCCTCTCTATTCATGTGGCTAAATATCTCTCTAATTTTCAGGACTATATGATCTTCTTTTGAAGCTCTTAGGTCAGTCTTTACTATGTATTTGTAGACGCTACAAACTTCACTTCGTTCCAAAGAGCTGTCATCTCCTACAAAGCTTTTAAATTCGTCTATTTCAGAAATAAAACTGGTTTTAACATAAAAAAAAAAAAAAAAAAAATAAAACTTTGATTGACTTCAATTGTTTCTAAGATTCTTAATATTTCCCTGGTGTAGGTATTTCGGATGAGTCTCTGATAGAAATCACATTTTAAAGTGTTGAGTTGAATAATGGTTGGCTCTAAGTTAAGCGCCAGAAGTAACTCAGTTGTCCTGAACCTTTTTGGTATCCCAAGTATGCTTTTAATGACGTTACCCTCTATTCGCTTAATTTTTAGTTTTTCTATTGAATTAAAAGGTTATATCTATGATAAAAATATTGGTTTTAAATTTAATTGTGAATTTTATGAAAAACTTTTTAAAATTCTATATTATAAATTTTTGTACAAAAAATAGAAAATAAAATTATATAGGACAGGCTTAATCAATAGATTCATTATCTAAAACCAGCTATAGAAATACTTTTAAGAAAAATAAAGAAATTTTCTTTACAGAATGTTTGAAAAAGCTTGAATGTTTCTTATAATTCAAGCAATTTCCAGAATCAATTTTAAAATTTAAGAAAAATGCTTTGTAAGTATATTTTTTTTGAAAAGATTACAAGCAAATTAGAAGACTGAATTCTGTGATTATTTTCTTTAAGTTATCTCAAATTTAATCTTTGGCTAGAAATTTAAATAAATTTATTTTCTTTTTTTGGTTATTTAAATAAAATTAAATAAATCTTGTTTCAATATTTTATAAAAACTCTGATTTGATCAAATTACTAAATTTTCATTAATTTAGTTCAAAAGTTTTGCAAAGTGTTTGCGATAAAAAGTGCAGTTGTCTATTTGATTATTTATTTTAAATTATTAAATTATTTATTATAAATATTTATTATTAAAAAAAGAAATTTAATTCTCAATTAAAACTCATTTTAATTTAGAAATTCAAGTTAAAGGTGAAATTTTATTAATGTAGGTATTCGAAATTACTTTGAATTTTTACCTTTTTATCAAAATTAATCTCAAAATGTCAACTTTAATATTATTCTAAATTTTGAATTAGAAAAACCCATTTATTAAATTTTCTTAATTTGCGCTTTTAAGTTCTTTGACCCATAAATCTTGGTATAAATTTAGATTCACACAAAACCAAAATGAGAACTTGAAGAATAAATAAAAATTAAGTTTTAAGATATTTTTGTCAAAAGATAAGCGTTGTGTTGCTTGGTAATTTATAAACTTTTTCAAATTAATTTTTACTGCAAATTTAGTTAAGTTTTGCCTCAAAATTTCAAAATTAAAATTTCATTTTGTTACCCAGCTTAAGTGAACAAAAGTGAGTAGTTAATTTGCATTCAAATTAGAGAGAATGTTATACAGAAATCAGAGCGCAAAAGCATGCTTATCTAATTCATACATTCATCAAAAAAATTGAATTCTCGCACAATCTTTTAAATTTCGTCGTAATTTAAGAGAAAATTTTATTTTTTTCAAACAAGAATCTGTCTATGCTCTCTCAATTACCATGTATCTATATTAACTTAAAAATAGCTTCACTAGTGAAATTCACGTGTTTTAAATTTATAAAATAAAAATCGAAACCGAGTTTTTTCACTGTTGTTAGACTGAGTTAGGCGTAGTTGACTCAAATTTTTGTTTGCCTTTTTTTAAATATCTTTTTATTTTAACTTTTAGACTATCTAATTTTGAAAAAAATTAACCAAAAATGCCAACTGCTGAATCCAAAGCTCCAGTTCAAAAACAAAAAAGTACCAAAGTTGACAACAAAATTGCCAATGCTGTTGCTAAGGTCGAACAAGGCTCTAGTGGAGTGTCCGAACAACAAAAAACTAGCCAAGGCGCTACGACTGGTAACAAAACTCCACAAGAGCAACCTGAATTCATAAAACAATCATTGATAATTATCGAAAAAAAAGTGCGAAACTTGGAAAAACGAAGAGTATGCCATTGGCAATGGATAAATTTAAAAAATAAAATTAATTTTTTGCATCTAGTCTAAACTGGATGAGTACAAGGCATCAAAGACACCTTTGAACGAGGACCAGCTTTTAGCGGTCAGTAAATACGAAGAAGTCGTGCGAACTTTGGAACTAGCTCGTGAGCTAGAAAAGCAATTTATCAGCCTTTCCAATGATGTAAAAAATATCAAATTTTTTTCCAAAAATGATCTAAAATTTTATTCTAGGCTATGAAACAGCAAAAAAGGCAAGCTAAAAAAGAACAGCTCGAGAGAGAAGAAATCATTAAGGAAAGACTCAAAGAAGCTCACAAAATTAATTCTCTTTTGGAAACATTTGGTGATGAGAATGTCAGAAACAACTTTCTGACAGAATCCTCGGGAGCAATTGTAATCAATGCAAATTTTTTTTGTTCAATTTTTTTAAATAAATTTTTGTCTTAAAGAAATTGACAGAACAAGAGCTTTCGATGCTTGATGAATTTCATAAGCTAATTGAGCCATCTGAAATTGGCGACAATTTGGAAAAATCATCGACCGAAGCGGCCGATCACATGTTGTTTACCATTGAAGGCCGAAACAAACCCATTACGTCCTTTAACCAGGAATCAACTGGTCAACAAGTCACTTATAATGATTTGAAAAAGTTATTTGAAAAAATTCTTACTTGCAACTACTGGAACCAAGAGATCCAGCAGCCTGAACAAGTGCAAGAGGAACTAGTCGAGCCAGTTCAGCCTGAAGAACAGAATTTAATCAACGAAGTGCAAACTTTGAACCTGAATGAACAAGTCCAAAATGAACAAGAACAACAAATGTACCAAAATACCTCAGACGAATATGTTTTAGTCAATTCAACCGATTATAATTCAGAAAATACTCAAAATGCCCAACAGCAACAGCCACAATCTAAAGCTTTTTTTAGCACCTTAAATCCATCAACTAATATAAACGAATTCCTGCAAAGTAACAATGAAGGAATTAACTTTTTACAAGATTCAGAGATACAACAGGAAGAACAGATACATGAACCTCAGTTACAAGATCCAGAGCAAGTTCATGCTAAAAATCAATCACAATCCCTTGGAAGTTTCCAAAACGAAGGACAAAGAGTAATAAAAAATTTTAAAAAAAATCATTTTTAATTTTTTTTTTGAAGGAGTACCGTGGAGGACGAGGAGGACACCGTGAATACAATGGGAATAGAAATTATGACCAAAGACGAAATTATGAACAAAGGAGATCTGGTGGTGGTAACTTTCAACCAAGAGGTGATAGAGCTGAAAGAAGTGATAGAGGAGAAAGAGGAGAAAGAGGAGATAATGGACCGAGAAACGGAAATGGTGGTGGTGGTGGCGGCTATCGTGGAGGACGCGGAGCATTTAGGGGAGGATTTTCGAACTCAGGACAAAGGTCTGGTTCGGGTGGAAACCAATATTCCCGTCAACAACGAGAACAACCAGTTGCTCATCATTAAAAGCCTTGGACAATTTTTGCTTTAATTCTCCGTTACCAATACTTTTATTTTCTTTCTAAACATTCTGATTTCTCTTTTAAATATATACATATTTACTTATAAACCAGTGGATAATATTTTTTATTTTTTATAAAGAGAAAAAAAATATTTAAAAATAAAATTTTTCAACTTTAATTTGTTTTTTTTTAAATTGAAGAAATTTAAAGCGATTAAATCATTGTCACCGAGAAATTTTTCTAATTAAGGAAAAATTTAAGAATAGTGGATTCAAACAGCAATTCTGTTTTTATAATTTTTAAATTCATCCTATTTATATAAAATATCATAATTCAATTTAGACCTAAAATTTTTTGTCAAGTTTTTTAAAGAAATACTATCGAGAAAAATTAATATTTTTTTTGTATTTTAAATAATGAATATATTTTGAGTGTTCTAATATTTTAAAAATAAAAACCATGTAATAATTAAAATTTTAGAATTTTAGAAAATTTTTCAAAACATATCGAACATTTACTCAATCATTTTTTTATTTTATTTTTTTTATTTCATTTTTATTACCCTAGAAGTCTATACTGAAATAAAAAATAATAAGTTACATGGAAAAATTGAATTATCTGAATAAAAAATACTTTAAAAAAAATAAATAAATTCTCTTTTTAGATGATTAACCTAAAGTCTTTAAATTAGAGCATATTCAAAAATAAATGCTAATTTAAATATTGAGATTGTATTCATAAAATTTTTCTTATTCATCTTTACCCAAAAAAAAAACAAATTTTAAATTTTTGCAGCATTTAGAAGAACAAGCCGATTTCTTTAATTATTTAGAATTTTTTAGAAGTTACTTTCAGAAAATTTTAGTTTAATTTTATGCTCATTTTCTATAAAATTATCTTTACTTTTTAAATTTACTAAAGTTGACATTAAATTAGTTTAAATAATTTTAAAATTTAATCTTATGTTTAAAATTTCTTTCATGTAATTAATTATTATCCTAAATATTTTGATTCCAAGATTGAATTTTACAAAGCACTCGAGCCATTCTTGATTAAATTCAACGAATCTGAAGATATTTTTATACAAGCAAACAAAAATCACTCTTTAGGACTATTTTTATTAAAAATTGACTTATTACAATGTTAATTTATTGATTAAAATCTAAATTTAGGTTCTTGATTCAGCTAAAAACTATCAATTTTTGCTAAACAATTTATTTTGCTTATTCGACATGACACATTAATAACTTTTATAAACTTTATTGATTACCCTTTTGACTTAATCTTAATTTTCTTAATATGACTATGACTTTATATATGACTTTAATATGACTTTCTTAATATGCAAGCATGATAGTGAAATATAATGATATCAATTTAAATTTTTTTTTTCAATATATATTTAGTTTTATTCTGTAAAAGATTTTTGTAAATTATTAATCATTAATTTTCAAGCTTTTAAAAACTTCAAAAATATTACAATTATAAAATTAAAATTCAGATGATTTTCAAATTTTAAATTTTATTAGCCTTAGTTCATTTTTGTTTGGAATAAACATTTCAATTAATTTAAATGTATTTTTTTTTTCAAATAAAATGCTATTTATTATATCATTATAAATTAAAAATGTATATGGTATGTGGGCGAATAAAAAAATAACTTTAAAATGTTTTATTTTAATATTTTTCCTAAAAAAAAATAAATATCCCTTAACTAAAAACCCATATTAATTCTATTTAAAAATGAGTCAGTTTTTATAAATAAAATTTAGTTAGCTGTAAAAATTCCGAGCAGTTTATTACTTGCTATTTACCAAAATTCTAGCTAAATTTAAATTTCCAGATTCATTTCTTCTTTTGTCACTTGATGATAATTTTATCACGATTTTTTCAAACTCATTGCATTTCTCAGTCGTTTTTTCACTTTTAAAATGTTTTTGTTGATTCTTTTGCTTTAATTTTTGATTTTGAGAAGTAAAAGATTCAGATGCGCTTGAATTTTTGCTGGTATCCAGTCCAATTTTTGAACTATCTCCATTATCAACAGAAAGCTCACTGCAACTTAACTCGATATCGGTCTTGCTTAGAAAGCTATCATTGTCGTTCAAACTGGAATCCGGAGAAGACTGCAGTAAAACTCTTAAATTGTTTAAAGACCCATTTCCAATCATTGAATCAGAAGATGGAATTTTTTGAGCTAGCCTGTAATGTACTGCGTCAGCTAGACGCTTCAAGTAAAACTCTGAATTTTTTAGATTTTTTTCATACCTTGATTCAAGTGTTACTTCCAATTCACCCATGAAATTTCTTACAGTCAAATGATCCATATCTCTAAAAATAATTTTACTCTTTGTTGTCAACTTGATATATTTAATAGCCGAGTTATCAATTTTGTTCAATAGATCCACAAATTCTTTAACTGAACAAAGTTTTAGATCGAATTTTAAACGAACTAATTTAACAAAAAAAACATTTTTTCTTAGTGATTTTTTGGAACAAATTGCTCTCAATTTGGAAAAATTTAGTTCATCGGTATCTTTTAGTAAAGTGAGTAGAGTGATTTTAGTACCAGAATCAATTGAACCATTTGATTTAAGTACATCAATTACGGATTTAAAATGAGACAATTGTTCGCTATTTTTACTCTTTTCATCGAACCATTTAAACAAGGATCGTTGAGTTTCGATGATATTTTTTGAGTCATAAAGCAATTCTTGTATTAAGATAAGAATGAAATTTAATTTTTACATTTTTTTTATTTTACCTTTTTGACATGTGCATAAAAGACTTCCAACTCGTCTTAGAAACAACAGTGATAGAGTTTTGCTTTGTTGAAAAGAAACAAGCAAGTCTTGGAACAGATAATGTAGCGATGGTTCGTGAACAATACACATTTTGTTTTGGAAAATAAGTTCGTTAAGAATCTTTGAAAATGATTAAAGCTTAAACTTGTAATTTTAAATTTTTGAAAGCAATAGTTTTTGAATGCAAGAGCTCTGGTAGACAAGCAAATCCATTATAACATGTCTAAAGCATGAACTTGTATGTATTTTTGTTACGTTTTAGACAGACAAGTTTTCTTGATGTTAATCGAATGAACGATGAAAACATAAGACTAAATTGCCTGCTTTAAAAAATAAAAATAATAAGCGGTCAGAACAATTACTTTTGTTTAAAAACTGCCCACTTGTTTAAATAAAGTTAATCATTTATTTGATTAGATGCCAGCAAATTTTTACAATTATCTAAAAAAATTAATTAATAATTCTTAATTAAATTATTTAAAGATAGAACTAGAAATTTAAGTAAATTTCAAAGTATTAATATTATAAATAATTATTCTTAAATTCAGTTTATGAAAAAAATTGATATTTTTTAATTTTTAATTTCAGAGATCAAATTTATTTACCTAATTTATTAAAAAAAAAAATAAAAATAATTTTTTTTTTTATTTTTGGATTTTGGCTTTAAAAAATTAAGTTAATTTTCAAATATTTTTTTGTCATCAAGTTTTACGCTTATTTTTTTATTAAAATTTTTGTACTCTAATTTTCAATGAGATTCATATTAAAATTAATTTTTAAAATTTTACTCATTAAAAAATCGTTTAAAGTTAAAAAATAGGTCAATTTAAAAATGTCAATATTATTTTATTTTGAATTTGATTATAAAAATTACAAATATAGTTTTATGATTTTGAAATTAAAAATACATTTTTATGAACAAAAAATAAATTGGTGAATGTAGAAAAACCAAAAATGAATTCTGAGCTTTGGAATGATAAAACATCTGAATTCATTTCATTTTCTAAACATTTAAAGCATCTCTTTAAAATATAAATTAACATCCATTATTTACAAGTGATAAGACTCTCAAAAAATTAATTTAACAACTCTCATAAATCATTTCTTTTTCTACTTGCTGCAGCTAGTTCACATCTCAATTCAAGCTCCTCTTTGATTGCTTCCTCATAATCTTTAAGCTTGATACCATCTTTTATGTGAGCATAGTTGGCAACTAAACAACACAAATAATGAACCATTCCAAGAGCTATAAGTGCGCTGGCAATAAAAGCAGCAATGTAAAGCGGACCTGCCTCTTTACCCTTAAATTAAAATTAAATTTTTTTCTTTTTTTTCTCAAATTAAATTTACTTGGCTACAAAAGGAAATTAGTTCCAGCGAACAAATTGACATCTTATTTTCAAACGAATGTATACCATAGTTTTTCAGCGATATACATTCATCCAATTTTTGAATTGAATGACTTTCGATTTGAGTTGTTTTTATTTCGCAATTTTTCATCAGCATGTAGTATCCAACTATTGGTACTACTAGAATAACAGTGATACCAGACCATGCCAAAAACAATAAATAAACCACAACTGTAAAAAATCCTGTTGATATTCGTCCTCCCAAGCGGGACCTGAACCCGGTATAAATCTGTGACCTGGTGGCTCCTGTTGCCAAACATCCGACTATTAAAAGTATAATCGCCAAGGAACACATTACTGTTGAGATTATGATGACCATTGTTTGTATAGCTCGGGCAGATTCCATCTGAAATTCTAGTTTGAATGCGGAGTCCAACGCTTGAATGGTAATCGCTAAAGCGCGATACAAGCATCCACAGAAAACTCCAGTGCCGCATATTGTTATCACTGTTGCTATTATGGATGCAAATGGACATCTTCCGATCCAAGATGTGGTCGGCGGTGTGAACATGTTTTTGTCGTCAATAGCGTCATTGCTTCCATTCATATTAAGAGTATTTTGTAGCCACAGTGCTTTGCTTTGATCTGCAAATCTACTCGAATCATCCATATTCTCTAAATTATTTTTTCATTCTTTTATTAGTAAAATAAAAATAAGAAAAAGGAGAATTTAAATTACTCATTGTGCGATTGCAGTCATATAAAAAGTAGAATTTTTCAAATCTAAAAAATGAATAATTTTAAATTTGGTGGATTGAAATTTTATCAAAAAAGTATTAAGATAAAAGAAAATGCAAATAAATTCATATTTTCTCGCTTTTAAAAAAATATATTTATTTTCTATGCCCTATTGAAAGAAATTTTAATTAATATTTTTATTGTGGCTAGTAAAGTTTGCCGCACTAAAAATCATACATTTTATATAAAAAAAAATAATATTATAAATAATTTATCATTTAATTATATTCTTTTGATTAAAAATAAAAAATCGAAAACAACACTCGGGAATGAGTCTCTAATTATTTATTGATTAAATGTTAAAAGTCTATACAAAATAATTAAAAAACTTGCTACAATGATCACCAAAGTATGGCATTTTGAAAAGAAAGAAAAAACTTTAACTAAATGTAATATCATAATGGTTAACATTAAGAGGACATTTCAATGTCTTATATAAACAGTTTTTTTCTAAGATGAATTATCTTGACCGAAGAATTAATTTGGAGGAAAAAATCGATTTTTAGCTAATGGTTAAATAATTAGAATCTAAAAATAAAGAGATTAATTAATTAAAGAAAACCACCAGTAAAAAAACAAACTGAATATTTATTAGCAAAACAAAATTCAAATATTTTGATTAATGAAAACAAAGCTTTAAAATTATCTTAAAGTTTGATTTTTATACTTTTGAAAAAATTGTGTTTTTTTCTTTAGTTCTAAAATTTGGCCTAATTTATACATTTTAAAATTCAAATTGAAATAAAAAATTTTTTAGCATCTAAAATTAACGAAATTTGGCCCTAATCTTTCTATATCGATTAAAAGGATTTGATTTTAATGAATTTTGAAACAATACCTATTCGACTTAGAAAAAAAAACACTGTCCAAGATTTAGGACATTACATATTTAAAATCGAATGGTTCTTTATTATAAATTCAAATCTGAATATTCCAAAAGCGAATGCATCATCAATAAATTGATTAATTTGCAAAATTTATCTAAATTAAATAAACCAGCAACTTAGGTACAGACCGAGTCATCATTAAGCATTGCTGATATAAAATGATTACTTTGATCTAATGTTTTAGAAATCATTATCTTAATTAGATGTAAATTAAAATAGATATTATTAAGATATTTTTTCTTGTAAAATAATTTTAAAATTAAAAAATTTAAATAAATTTTTTCAAGTTTTTTACTAAAAAAATCTTCTAAAAGTTTTCATTTTTTTTAAATTAATGAAAAAAAATATTTCTAAAATAAATTTTAATTTATTCATTTGAAAAAAATATTAAACAATATTTGACTCTTAATACAATTTCCTCTGACCAACTTGGGATATTACGTAAATTCTAGATTTGTATATATTTATATTAATGCACAGCTATATGAATTTTGGTTCAATAAATACAAAATAAGCCGGTTAAGGTACTTAAAAAATAAAAATAAACTTATTCGAAGTCTAAAATATAAAAGATAAAAAATAATTAAAGCTCAAGTGTTTATTTAAATGGCGAGAAAGTTGGCAACTTGACGTCTGAGTTTTTATTTACAAATTGACCCTTACTTTAATAACTTTAGAAAACTATTTAAAATCTTTAATTATGGGAATTGGGATTCCCTCGATAAGCTGAGGATATTTTTTAGATAGTGCTATGAATTCATCAGAGATGACATTATACGTATTAAATGGATATGCCTAAATTCTTACAATTAATTGCGTTACTAGTCTTTGTTGCGAATCGACTAGCACAACACAAAATTAAATATTTTTAGGCCACTCAATCTAATCAAATTTTATTTTAAATTATGTTTAGTCCATGCATAACTTAAGCCTAAATAAACTCTAAAGTAAAGCTTTAGATTTTTTAAAGGTATTCGTCGCCAATTTTAAAACTGAGCATATTCATACAAAGCCTTAATTTTGTTATTAAGGTCAACAAAAATTGAACTAAATTTTAAAACATGAATTTTTTAATAATAAATTATCTGACGCACTGGTCATATCAAAATTGCTAAAAAAGAAAAATAATTCGCATATGGACTTTTAGAAAAAAACATATGCTGTTTTCCATCATGTCTTTTAAATTCGGAAATAATATTCTCAAAAAATGTCGGATATTCTGTGTTCATTTTGATTCTGGCCTTACAAAAGCAACTGCTTTATTTAATATGAATAAAATTTCATTAAGATCCAAACGATCTGTTAATAAATAAAATTTTCTACTTTGTATGTATGTTTAATATTAAGAGTTTTATTTTTGATTGTTATTAAGCTAAGAGTCTGCACATCATTATTTATGATGAAAAAAATATTTTTACCTTTTATCGAATAATTTTTTAAAATCGTTTTCAAATTTTAAAAATACTATGATAATTGATCATCTTATAGATTTTAATTAAAATTAACTTTTTTAAAAAAATCTTAAAAATTTTCAAGAACTGAATAAAATGCTGAATTTATAAAAAAATTTAAAAATTTGATCTTTCGAAAATTAGGCCTTCAAAACAGTTGAATCAAAAAAAAAAGAACTTAGTTTACAAAGCTTTTTGAAAAACTTTATTTTTTCAATTCTGAGTCGGAATCGTATTCAAGTTTTTTTCAAAATTTAAAAGACCAAGTATTTTTTACTAAGAGAAAAAAATTAAATATTACTCCGAATATTACTAATTAAACCTTTTATTAATTGCTAAAATTCTCTACATTTAAATAAAATAAACAAATAAGTTTACTTAACCCTCGAAATTGGCATTTAGCAGTTTCATCAAACATAAATGAACATTATTTTGAAAGAAATGCAATTGTTATTATAAATTTATTTAAATTTACACGATTTTTAGCCGCAGAGAATAATTTGCGTATTTGCTTTAACTAATTCAATTGATCCGAATAGTAAACATAATTAAATATCGCATTTTATTCCCATGATATTAATTCAATTACTCAAAATTACAATTTTTATTAGAAAATTATAAACTTTTTATTCAAAGTTATGCCATTTTGTTCTAATAAAATTAAATTTTGAATAAAATTTTGTATGTTTCATAATGAATGATTAACTTTTATTAATATTAAATTGTTGATATTTTAACCAAATTAAATTTTCTGAATAAAGAATTAAATTAGAATTTATTTGATCATGAATAATTGTCCATCAAGCATCAAAATCATTTGCTGCTATTTAGACGGTGATTAAAATTAGTAGGATTGAAAAAAATGGACAGAAAAATAGAAAAATAGTAGAAATTTGTGAAAACCTTTGCATTAAATTTTATTATGCTTTCGTGGTATGAATGTTAATCCTGTTGTAAAAAAAATATTTAAAAACAAGCTTTTATTCGAATGAATGATTATGATATTGGCGCAAACAAATTTTTTCTTTATTAATCAATAATTGATATTAGTGTCAAAATATTACAAAAAGACCGGAAGAGTTTGTTATAATATTTTTTCTCTAATTTAAAAAAAGTAAGAAAATCGATTTATTAATTTGAATAATAAAATTTAATAATAATCTCAATACGAAATTATTAAGAATATTTAAAATAATTAGAAATTTGAATTTTTCCGAATTTACCTTTGATATTTTTAGAGCCTAAAATTTAATATTAATTTTTAAAAAATTTGATAAAATTTATCTTCTTAATGAGCCACGTTACATTTTTGATTTATTTTAGAAAATTCTAATTAACTGGCGTATAATTTAAAAGCTTTTTTACAGTGGGCTTGATAATTCAAAAGGAAAATTAGCCGATTACTTTCATGATAGATCATAAAAGCCAAGACAATCTAAAAACCAACCAAAAACAAAAAAAAAGCTATATTTAATCTAATCTCAGAGATAACTATTGAGGGATTTAAAGCAAGATCTAAGGCCATCTGTAACTACCTTAATAATCCCCCAAAACTTTTTTACTAAATAAATGTCAAGATGAAAAAATTGAGCACATTGAGCACACAAATGTCGTTTTAATATAAGAATATAATTTAAAATATTCTTTGGTCCGAAGAAAAAGAAAAAAGCTGCGTTGATAAAAGCGTTTGCTAGAATAATAAAAAAATTAATTTTTTTGACGTTTTACTTTGAATTATTATGATTTTACAAAAATTCAATGAAATAAATTAAATTCATTTGAATTTTTTTTTTAAATTTGTGAAACTTGTCATAATTTTGTTATTGATCAATTTCAATTATTTGTTTTTAAAAAAATTCTTGTTTTTTTTTTTCAAATATTCTAAATTTTTTTGTTTATTCGGCTTAGCTTTGTAACAATCAAGGAGAAAATGTTGGACTAAAGCAATTTAGTTAACAATTTAAGAAATATTTGGAATAAATTTGAGTAAATGTAAAAAACGCTTAACGACGAAAAAACTATTCAATAATTTTGAATCAGAAAAAATTGTAAAATAAAGCTTAATTAGGATGTTTTTTTTTAATGAGCTTTTGTAGATGCTAACTGTAAATTATTTATTTGAACCAAGCATTTATTAAAGATATTCAAGAAAAAATTTTTCCCTGAAAAAATAAACTATTTCAGAAATTAAATTTTTATCATTGATCAAAACGGTAAAATTTTTCTTCAAGATGATAATCAAAAATTTTAATTTTATTAGATTTAATTAAAATTTTACATTTTTCCATTTGAATCATAATACTTTATAAAACTAACTTTCTTTTTTATTATTATTATAATAAAATCATCAAATTAAAAAAGATTAGTCACTAGAAATTTACGTAATTTTTGTGGAAAATTCAGAAAACAATCGAGGTGTATTTAAATTTTAGTATCAAGTTAGCCTAAAAATCTAGCTTCAGGTTATTTTTCTTTTTCTTTCGGATATTAATTTTTTTTAGTAATATTTTATTTTTTACAGAAAACATGATTTATTAATAAAACTTTATTAGTATTCACAGAGAGAATTAAAAAATTAGGTAACAGATTTCTCTTAAAATTTAGCATAAAACAAAAGCATTTTTTAGTTATATTTTTGAAAAACAAAAAAATTTTTTTTGATGTATTTTATGAATTTTATGTAAATTAAAGTCATTAAAATTAATCTTTAATTTTTGAAAAAAAACTATAAAATTTAAATTTTCTTATTTTAAATGTAAGTATTAGTTTTTTTTTGTTATTTTAAGACAAATATTTAATCATTCAACTTTTTTATATTTTTTTTTCACGATGTTAAAATTTTTTATAAACAATTTGACACACTTTCAGACTTTTTATAAAATCTTTGACCTTCACCATCAAATTGAGTTGATTATCCGTAAAAATCAAAAAAAAATAAATGCGAATTTTTATTTGATTAACTATGCTTGAAGTTTTAAAAAGAACTAAATTCAAGTTTTCTGAAAATTTTGCGACAACTTTTTTCCTTTATTTCTGAGATTCTATTCAAGGCTTATAGAAAACTAACTAAATTTGGCTTAAGAATTCCAACCAAATAATACTAAACTAAAATCTAACTATAATAGTAATTTTAAAATTTGTGGAATAAATTAAATTAAGCTTTTTTGGCAAAAAAATGATTTAAAAATTCAAATATTGCCTAGAGTAGATTATTTTATAAAATAACTTATGTAATGACTTTTTAAACAGATCTATTTAAGACGTTGTTTTTGGAACTTAATTTCCAATCACGTCAAAAATAAAAAGGGTCAAAAGGCTTAAGATTTAGTTTTATATTTTCTAGATTCTTGATTGTTGACAATATTCTGGCTAAATCCTTTTTGCAAATTTATCAATCAAATATACAAATTTTTCGAAGATTGAAAAAAAAATATTTTAAAATAAAATTTAATTTTGACAAAACCAGGCAATAAAGCATTCAAAATAGAAATAAATACTTTTTATCGCTCAATTATGTCATAGTCAATCTTCAGTTTAACTAAAAAAAGCAAATATTTATAAAGTTTTAACTATAGAATTAATTGAGCTTAGAAAAATTCTATCATATTCTAGAATTTAAAACAGATTTATTGAAAATGCTTATCTTTTTAAATTGAATAAAAAGATTATAATTAGTCGAATAATAGAAGTATTGAATGGAATAAAATAAGCTTTAGGTGCAGGTTTTGACTAAACAAAAAGTGAATAAAATTTCTACCAAAATTAAAAATTCATGATAAAACTAGGTCACATGATCAGTAAATATTTAAAACTATATCGAATTGTTTTTAATTTATCAAGTTTAAGAACGGATGAGTGATTTATAAGATAAACTAGATACTCTTTTTTTATCAAAAAAGTTAGAGTGCCTTATATCTTGATTAGTATTGAAATATATTTTTTTAAAGAGTAAATACAAGATTCATATTCGAAGTGGCATCCAGTTTAATAGGTTTTATGCGAAAATTATTCACCAAAAATATTTTTCATTTAATTTAAAAATTGTAAACCATACATTCAAGAGATTAGTATAATTTTATTATTGGTTTTAGCAAGCTAAATTTTGCTTTATATCAATTTTTATATTTTCATAAAAAAACACCTTTATATACATAAACTGAATTGCACATACAAATTATAAATTAGAAATTATTAATAGAGCCATATTTTTTTTTAAGAATGTCATCGTCCAGTGATAGCAAAAAGGACGCTGAAAACTCAAGCCAAATTACACATGTACTCAACAAAGATAAAAAATACTTGTCAGAACATGGTCAAAAGCTATTCAATGCCATAAATTGCCTGCTTGAGAACACCGAGCAATTGGAATTGACTCAGGCCTTGTTCAAGTATCAAAAAGACCACAATGTGTTCACTCTGGTGCGATGCTGTCGTGAGTTGTTTGACACACCGCGTAAAAAAAGTCTCATGCTTTTTATGAGACCAGTGATACCTGTCAAAGATAGATTCCACTATGACGAGTACTATAAGCTCTTTTTTCCTGAGGAATTTTCGCATGATGTTAAGTCTATCTTTGCTGATTTGATACCAAAGGACTTGTTGGAGAAAACATTGCGAAAGGCTGATGAAAAGAAGAAAACTTATTTGGAAAAAGAGAGCACTGAAAAAATGGAGGCAATGAAAGCATTGGAAAAAGTCAATCAAGAGTTAAATAAAGATTTGATTAAACTAAAAGAATCTTTGAAAAATGAGGAAATGTCTTTGAAATTAGAGGATAATAAACCAAAACTTTCCGAAGAGCAAAAAAATTGTATACAAATTGCAGGATTTAGGATTCTAGATCTTGAGCCCAATGAAGACGAATCTCTTGGTTTCGATGTGTGCATGGGACCTACTGGTACTTTCATAATGATTTCATATGTTGAACCAGGCAGCTTGGTTGAAAAACTTGGTATGCTAGTTGGCGATGAACTGGTCAGTGTCAATGACATATCATTTAAAATGATTGATCTGGACCAAGCAATCGAAGTAGGCATTTTTTTGTTGTTGTCTTAATTTAAAAAATTAAATTTTTTTTTCAAGTATTTAAGCACAGCTCCCACTTTGCGTATAGTTCTGCAAGCAAGTGGTTTTATGCCAGAAAATAATAATAAGCTGGATTCAAACTCAGGTGTATCTCAGCTGTCAGAACATTCGACAAATTTTGATTTTAAAAATGAATGGAAAAATTCCTTCGGTCAAAAAACTACCCCACCGTCAGATTCGAAAACTAGTTTAAAACGCTTCATAAGAAGAGTAAGATTTTATAACAGAATATTTTTATTTATCTGGTTTTTTATTTTTAAGGTAATATTGAAATTGAGTTCTGAAGAAAATGATATGGGGTTCAAGATTAGAGGTGGTTTTGAAAATTCACTTGGAATTTTTATCTCTCATGTGACAAAGAACTCATCTGCTGACTTTGTTGGATTAAAAGTTAATAAAAAAAAAATTTAATAAATATAATAATTAAATTTTAGAAAATTAAAAAATTAATAATAAAATAAATTAATTTAAGGTGTGTGATCAAATAATTGAGGTAAATGGGCAAATTTTCTCACGTATTTCCCACGAAGACGCTCTCTTAATACTAAAATCGAGCTTAATAAATCACAAAGCGACCAAAATGCCCATAAAAATAACCGTCAGATATCTAAGCAAGTTGCCAATGTTAGAAGTTATAAAGTCAAACCAGGACAGCGTGACTAGCATAGATAAATCATTCGATTTTGACACTGGTGTTTATTTAAACAATGATTATCAAAATGAATTTATGGACCGTCTACGTCATTTAAAATATGACCATCGGCTGGTCAAGAGTGTTGATATGTTCAAATTGTTCAAATTTTTTTTAAAGCTATACATTGAAAAAAAAATTAGTATTCAGTACTTGGTTTATTTATTTTTGAATCGAGTTGAAGTAGATAAAATTAATTTATTAGAAAATGAGCACATTGAAAAAATGATTTTTAATGATGATTATAGTTATTTTAAAAGAATGCTTGAATTTAAGATAAGTCAAGAGCCAAACAAACATTTGTTAGCGGAGAATGTAAGATTTTTAAAAGAAGACTTTAAAAACGGGTTCGTGGTACGTTCTACTGAGGTTTTAAATGATTTAAACATAAATCACTTGAGAAAGTTTAACAAACTCGAAAATTTTGATGCAAAGGTTGGTTAAATTAATTTATGATGATTAAAATTCTAAAGTTTTATTTTTTCACAGGTTTATGGGGATAAGAAAATCTTATCTAGAAGCATGGACTGTTTAAATCAAATATTCTAATTTTTTATCATGACACTAATTAAAACATGATATAATTAAGTGTTGTAAACAAATTATGTTACAATAAATTCAACAAAAAATGGATTTTTTAAAGATTTAAATATTTAAAGATTTTTAAAATTAGTGTTAGAATTTTTAAATAAACTTGATTATTGAAAAATTTTATTTTCATTTGATTTTATTTAAATAAAATAGATAAACAAAATTTGTTGATTTTTCTTGTACAAATTGCTTGTTAGACCCCATTTAGTATATTTTATTATCTCTGAATATTTTTGTACAAATGTAAAAGAACTGGAAAAATATATTAGTAGAATCTTATATCATGGGCGAGAAAGGCGATCTTATTCAAATCATAAGAAAATACATTTTTTGAAAAGTGAAGGTGGTTGAAACTACAAATAAAAAATTTATTTTAGTTTCCAGACAAACTTAGTACTTGGATAAAAGTAACCAAACAAAGATAAATCAAGTTTTGGAGGTTTAAAATATAATATTCCATTCAAATAGATCAATAAACTCTTGAAATCATTAATGTAAATTTAAAGAAAATATTTAACAAATTTTTTTGAACTTCTTATTTATATTGAATTTTTAAAATTTGTTTAAATTATAATACAGATTTAAGGGATAGTTTTTAAAGAATGAAATTAGATATTAATAAAAAAAATAATAGAGACAAAATGTTTTCGAAAATCAAAGATTTTTGATTCAAATTTATCAAATAAATTTATCTCAAAGAATTTAATTGTCATTAGTTAATATTTTTGATTTTTAACAAAATGATTTATTTCAAAAATAAAACAAAAAAAAATTTATTAATTCCTTCTATACTAAATAGAATATCTAAATGATAATAAAAAAAATATTTTTAATGATAAAATAAAAGCAATTCATAGAATTATTGATGGTGTTTTATTAGCAGTTAAATGATAATACATTGTGACAAATTTTTTGTTAAGTTTACAAAATGATAAAAAATAAATTTGAAAAATTTCAAATATTAATTAAAACTATTTGTATAAGAATTCATTATTAATGTCATTTAAATTAGAAATTCTATCAAATGATTTGAGTAAGCCTTATAATTATTTATTCGAAATAAAATCTATTTATTTAGAATTTTGAGCATTAGAATTTTCGAACTTTTAAAAAAATACAAATTTTTCTCTTCATTGAAAATAAAAGTTTCAAATAAAATTAGAAATTTCAAAAAAAAATGCATAAAATTTATTACATTATTCATTTAAATTTTATAATATTTTATCATTAATCAGCTAAAATTTTTCGGCTTGTTATCGATTTCTAAAATAAATTCTATAGTCATACATTAAAATCAAATAAATAATTTTAGAATTTTTTTCTAAAAAAAAATAGAATTCAGATGTCAAAAATTGATTCTAAACCAGATGAAGAACTAAACCAATGCCCATCGAGTAATTCGGCTGGACAGAACAAAATAACTTTTGACCAAATCGCGTCTGTACTTTTGAAACAAAATTTTATCCTAACGGCCCTTGAATTTCATACAGAATTAGCCGAGTCCGGACGAGAATTACCAAGACTTCGAGATTATTTTTCAAACCCAGCTAATTTTGAGCAGTCACAAAATCAGGCAGTCACCACAGGAAGCATTAGTAGTTCGGGATTTTTCCCACTGCATAAGGCATCAAGCATACAAACTTTTGACTCTCTTGATTTGACCAGATATTCAGATGATAATGACCAAAACAAATATTCAGATGACAAAATAGCTGTATTAGAATTTGAATTACGAAAGGCTAAAGAAACTATCAGTCAACTTAGGGCCACATTAACAATTGCCACAGGTTTACACAATTATAAAATAATTTTTTTTAAAATTAATAGTTCTTTTCCAAATAAAAAGAAAATCAAGGCAGCAGTTTTACTTCCAAGTCGTTTTTGAACGCGAATTCAGTGGAAAAAAATGAGAAAATTTATACACAAATAGGGGAACCCTTTACTAGAAATAAAAGTTTGAATAAAGAAATCATTTTTGATATAGAAGTCGAAAATAATGACAAAATTGAAGAAAACGAGCTTAAAAATTCTGTGAACGATTTAAACAAACCAGATTTGTCAAAACCATTGATGCCTCATGACAAAAATGCAATTAACTTTTTGGTCAATGAATATCTACTACAAAATGACTATAAAATGACATCGGTCACATTTGCCGAAGAAAATGAATCACAAGATTTAGAAGATTGGGACGTTGTTGGCCTCAATCGAGCTAAACCTCCAAATCTGTGCCAACTTTATAGATTTTATATCAACAAAAGCAAACTGAAAAAAAACTCTGAGCCAAAAATGACAAAAAATGACCAAACTGAAAATTTTTCCCAGACAGAATCTGTACTTATTGAGGCTAAATCGACAAATACTGATTTTCAAATGGAGGATTTTGGTTGCCAATGCAATTTTGACAAGGAAACGTTTGACACCCAAAAGATTCAAATCAAAACTCTGCTAGAAAAACAAGAACTTTTGCTCAAATCAATTTCAAAATTTGAGTCAGATATAATTTATTTGAACACTGAGAGAGAGGCCCATCTGAGAAAAATTGACATGCTTACAGTTAATTTGGAAAAGTCGAAAAAAATGATCGAAAATTCGGCCGAAAACGGGAGCCATGAGGAAAATACCATTTCTCTTGAGTCAAATTTAAGTGAACTTTCGGAAAGAAAAATACCTGTTGTTTTCAAAGAAATTCTAAACAGATACTCTAGCTTGCCAATTAATGAATCAAATCAATGTATTGTGGATGAATTGTCAAATTTAAGACCAGATGCAAATTTTCTACTCTCACTTTTATTTGACTCATTACCAAAAATTGTCCAAATGGTGTCCACCGAAAACCGTCTGAGCCTTTTGCCATTAATTTTGACCAGCTCTATTGTAAAGCAGGAACAAATATCAAGATTAAATATCAAAAAAGACCAAAATTTAATTGAACTTCTGTTCAATTTGATTGAAAGACCTGACAGTCAGCAAAGAGCCATGATTCTTAACACTTGCATACAATATACCAAGTACACTGGTCCTATTTACGTGAACAATTTCCTTTTGCCTCAATTTTGGGAGCAATTGAGTGAAAAAATGGAAGAAAAACGCATCATGGTGGCCGAAGCTTGTGCCATTTTGGCACCTTATATCTACAACGACATCCGTAGTAGCCTAATGTTCAGTATCTTGAAACAATTGATTGAGCATGAAGGTGTCGAATCAGTTAGGGTTAGTGCGATCAAAAGTCTAGGGATATTGATTAATTATATTTCAGATGAACAAAAATTTCAACAATGCATTGAAATCCTTGATATGTGTGTGACAGATTCAAGTGATTTGGTATTCGACCAAGTGGAGGAAATCTTTATGCCTAGCATGAGTTTATGGTCTATAAGTATAAACAAGTTTTCCAATGTTTTAATTACACATTTGATTGAAAAAGTCGAGTTTTATTTACAGAATAGCAAAAACTTGTGTAGAAAAAATGAAGATAATAAAAATTATGAAAAATATGCACTAAATTATATGAAGCTTTTGAATTTGAATATTCAATTTATATTCGCATTTGTGTTGATTCACTTTAGAAATTCCGAGCAAGTGGAAGATGCGGAGTTTTTGAACAAAAAACTACCAATATTAAATTCATACTTTCATTCCTTAAAAGAAAAATTAGATATTAAATTAAACCAGTATGAAATTGATTCGATTTTGGAAGATTATTTGAGTTTAACCACTCGATATTTAACATTAATCGAATCGGATTCATGGTCGTCTATTGAGCTGTCTGATGCTTTTGAATGGATAACTGATAGTTTTGTGAGAAAATTGATTCAAATCAGTGCTCAAGTTGATGCCAAAGACGAGCTATGCCCCTATTTGGTTAAAATTTTTAGAAATTTCACTCTTTTGTTTTCCATCGATTTTGAACTCATCAAATCAAAAGTAATTTTTTATTAATTTTATTTTGACTAAAAAAGAAAAAAATAACAAAATTATCTTATAAAAAATTTCCGATAAGAGCTAATATTTATAGTAAATGATAATTTTTTTTCTTTAACTTTTGAAAAAAAAAGTTCCTAGAACCGTAGCTTTTAAATTACATTGAAAACACGTCTCAGATTGATATTGTTAGTTTTATAAGATAAATAATTTTTTCAAAAAAAAATTTAATTTTTAAAGACTAGTGTATTGCCAATAATAAGCTATATTTCTATTAAAAAAATAATTAACGACTCAGAAATTTTTCCCACTATTTCTTTATAGGACAATTTATTTCATTAATTAAAAAAAATACAATTTTTAAACAAAAGAAAAAGTTATATTTAAATAAAATAAAACAGTTAAATGAATTTTATTTTGAATAATCAATATTTAATTTAAAATAAATAATTAGAGATCAGAAAAAAATCTTTTTTTAAAAAAAATATCTGATTAACTAGCTGTGAAATACGATCAGGTTCTACCAAAAATTAATCGGTAAGAATTTACAATAAATAAGATCTTTAGAAATTTCTAACTGTTTGTTGCTTCAAATCAAGAAACATCTAAACGAGAAATATTCAAGTAGAAAATTAAAAATATTAAAGATAAATTTTTAGAAAAAATTAAACATCTAGAAAACCATTATATTTTAATTATTAAAAAGGGTTAGCTATATATTTAATATTTTATTTATGTGGCATACCATTAATTAATAATTTATTTATTTCAATATCTTTAGGGAAAAGTCCAGGCACCTTAGAATAAATCTAAGATTAAATGAAGCTTACAATAAATTCATGAAAAACATGTTCTTTTATTTAATCTAAATTTTCAAAATAAGCATTAGATGACATTAATAATTATAAAAAATAAAAATGAATAAAATTTCTTAAAAGGTTTCACCAATTTTTGAAAAATTACTAAACATCCCAGATTCAGAATTGGATTTAAGCAACTCAAGCGTATTTGGTAATATTAAGAATGATTTTAAAATAAAAATTACTAAATTTTTTAAGATCAAACTTCATCTAGTAAATTATCTCTTTTGTACAAATCAACTTTACCAGTCTATTTCGTGGGAATTTTATCAACAATAGTTGATATAGAATTATATGGATGGTTTGATCTAAGTTCAAATATGTTTAATGATCAAGAAGACATGAAGACTTTAAAATCAGAAACTTCACCTTCTGGAAAGTCTCATGAAAAAGTTATCTGTTCGTCTGATTCTAAGCCAAATTTCAAAAAATCAGACCCAGCAATCGAAGATCAAACGCCTCTACAAAAACGAATAGACAATATGAATATTTATTTAAAAAATGTATTTTTTGCTTTGTCTCTAAACCAGGGCAATCTAGATGCAGTAATTTCCATTTATGAGCTAATGAAGTAAAAAAATACAAAATATTAAAAGAAAAATATATTTTTTTTACTAAAGATTAAAATCAAAATCTGCCGATTATGTTATTCAAATGCTATTATCGACTTTGTGGGATGGAATTGTTCACATTTCACTTTATGTCCGGTGCAATACTGCTAAATTATTTGAAGTAAATTAAAAAATTAAATAATAATAAAATTTAAAAAAAAAATTTTCAGATTTTGGTTACTGACTGCAATGAATATTTGCTTTCGACTCGTATTCTACCAGCTTTAATCACATTAGCCAACGATTCTGATAAGTAAAGCGAAAATCAAATTTTAAAAAAATATTATTTAAATTTTTTAAGAATGGTTCGTTGTTCGTCCATTTCACCTTTAACAAGCATCATTGAAAATTGTGAAAATAAGGAAATATTGGAACGAGTGTACACTCAATTGCAATTTTTTTTGAGTGATCCTATTCTTAAAGACGAGTTTGTGCTTCAGATTGAACTTCTCAAAACATTTAGACGAATATCAACCAAAGTGAACTCAAAATTTCGCGAAGAATGTAAGTAAAAATTATTTGTTTTTTTTTCAATTTTTATCAGTTTAAATAAAAAATTTTTTTTTTCAAGTTATTCTCCCATATCTGACCATATTGTCTATGAACGTCAAAAACATGATAATTGAAAACGATTATGAATTCAGCTTGTCAGAAATAAAAGCAGCTTTTTTTTCATTTTCATTACTGAGCACTGTCTCAGCTTCATCTTCCAATTCATCCATATCATCCCATTCAAGCCACAAAGACAATTCAATTCATTTTCAAAGTCAACAATATGACATCATAAAAATTTGTGTTCTTTTATTTGATACTTATAAATCGATGTGTTTTTTATCTGGAGAAGATAAAAATTCCCTACCAATTAGCCGTCAATCAGCTCGAGAGTCACTTCTCCCTGGTCTAAGTTGTCTAAAAGAAATATTCCACGACTCAATAATAATTCATTCTGGATCATCGGGTCAAAATGATTATGTTAAATCTTTGGATGCCATGATTCACAAAATAGAAGCAGAAATGAACGAAAATTCAAGTGAAAATTCTTCACCGAATTCAAAAAACTCGCAACTCTCTCCTTCGCTAACTTTAAAAGAAATCAATTCCGAAATTAAAACTCCGGTAAAAGTTTCAGCTGGTTCGTTGATCGGAGATATTGTGAATAAAGGTACAAGTGCTTTGTCATCTTCGTCAGCTTCATCAGCATCATCAGCCAGTACAGTTACATCTATGAATCTAAATCCAGTGACTGAAACACCCAACCCAAATGCAAATTTTAAATCATTTGTTTTCAAGGGTTTCAATAATTTTAAAGATCAATCTAAAGATAAACTGAGCAACTTTTTGATAACTAATAAAAATTTAAAAAAATAAAGATCTATGCACGCAAATAAATGTAAATGGGTAAAAAAGGATCAATTGAAGTTGAATATTGTATAGTCAGATTTTATGAACTGTTTTTTTAAATATGTATTAAATAATTATTTGATTTTTTGAAAACATTTTTTTTATTATTTTTTAAATTTTTTTCAAAATTAAAATAAATTAAAAATTCGTAATTAAATTGAATTAAAAATTTTCAATTTTTATTTTTATTTAAAATATTTCTTTTTTACTTTTTTAGAAATCATTTAAACTTTGTCTTGTTATATTTTAATTTTGAAAGCTTTATTTTTACATCACCTATAAGGTATTCATTGAAAATAAACAAATAAATATCATTTTGTTGATTTTATTTGAAAAATAAAATCGAATTTACCAGGCTTACCATAAAAAAGATGAAAATCTATGGTTCAGAAAGCCATTTGAACGCGGAAATAATCAATTTTTATTTAATAGAAAGGTGAATAATTAAATGGTCAGGATTTTTTATATTATTGATCACTAAAAAAAAATAATAAAAAAAACAGTATAAAATAATTTTTTGGTCAGTATTGATTAAAATTTTTATCAGTAAAAAATAAAAAAATTAAATCAAATGAGATAATCATATGATTTTGAACTAAATTAAAAAAACATATGGTCAGAATCAATGATGCTTTTTTGATTTAGTTGGTCTACCATGCTTTGTTATTTTTCCAATTGGAGCTTGTTTTGCCTCAGCTGTAGACTTCACATGTACCAAAAAAAAAAGCTTGTTTTTTCTTGTTAAAAATTAAGTGATTTAATTTTAAATCACAAAGGCCGGAAGTTTTTGTTACTTTTTTTCTTTGTTTATTTTTCGATAAATTTAATATTTTTTTCAATCAACTTTTAAATAAAAATATTTTGTTTCAAAAATCAATTTCTTTTATTATTTTTTTATTTAAAGTTGATTGAAAAAATATATTAAAAAATATTAAATTTATCGAAAAATAAACAAAGAAAAGATGTAACAAAAAGTGTTCAACAAAGCAGTTTGGTTTCTGAGTGTTCTTGAGTGTTAATCGTAATTAATTTTTGAGATATACTTTGATTCTTTCCCAAATTTCCTTTCAATGACCACTAATACTATAATTAAATTTCTTAGGATTTTAGCCCAATTTTACAATTAAATTTTTTCAAAAAAATAAATATTTCTGCTAATTGTTAATATTTTGTGGCAACTTGTTTTGTAAAAAATTAAAATAAAAGAAATAAAAAACTTTCTCTTTTTTAACGTTTTTATTTTTCTTTCCGATTTTTTAATTCAAAAAATGTTTTTTACGTAATTTTACATAAAATTTGGAAAATTATTTAATTGATGCTTGAAAAGTCAAATTAATTTTTTTTCAGATTTTTTTGGAAATTTCTTTTAAAAAACGTAAAAAATGATCTTTGTGGCCCTTTTTGGTTATATCATTTTTTACATAAAATTACTTTTGTAAAATTACGTAATTTTTCGGAAAATATCGTTAATAATTTTATTATTTTAATATTTTTATTTAAAAATTGATTGAAAAAAAATATCAAAAAATACTAAATTAATTGAAAAATAAACAAAGACTTCCGGCCTTTGTGATTTAAAATTAAATCATTTAATTTTTAACACGAAAAAACAAGTTTTTTTTAAATTATTTATTTGTTTCAAAATTTTGTATTTTGTATTTAATTTAGTATTTTATTTTTGTTCTTAAATTTAAAAATAAAAGTTTGACTTTTGGCCAACTCTGTTTAAAAGTAATTTCAAAAAATTTTAGAAAAATTTTCTTAAGAGTTTTTCAAATAACATGGGATGCGAGTCAATAATTTTTTAATTGGAATCGGAAGACACAAAAATTCAATATTTTTCATTTATTTTTACTTTATTTTTATTTATTTAAGTTTAAGTAACTTTTAAATTCTAATAATAAAGATCGAAACAAATTTTTAAAAATACTAATCAAGACCAAAAAAAAAGAAATATAAAATGATAAATAATAGACATAGAACATAAATAATATAGCTTTTTGTTTTAATAATGAAAAAATGCCATCACTAAACGCATTATCCATTGGTCTACCAGCCCAACATTTTTTTAAAAGTCCACGCTAATATAAAATTCGTTACAAATTTTTTAAATAATCAAAAAGAATACAAAAAAATATACACCGTTAAACGTAAAATAACGATTGAATTGATCCAATTAATATCGAAACTACTAATTAATTCGGCTAACACAACTGCGTGGTTTACTAAACAAAATTTACACAAAACACTTTTGGTCATTAACAAGCTCGTCTACGCACACACTTAACTAAACAAACTAAAACAGGACTAAGAAGGCTTACGTAAATTTTAGTTTTAGTTTAATAATTTTATTATTTAATAATATCGACAAAAAATAAAGATCACCTCTCCACGACCAAAAAACTATTTTTAACGAAAAAAAAAAATAAAATAAAAATGATACAAAAACAAAAATTTTTTTAGTTCAATAAGGTAACGATTAACGCACTGATTGATTATGATTCACGAATGGTTTATTTTCTTATGTAATTATTAAAATTATTGTTATTACTATTGCTATTGTTTAACGAGTTTGTCGAGTTTCCGTTTGGATTAATGGGTATCATTTGGCCAAGACCCAATTGAGAATTGGCCGAATGATGGCTGTTATTTGAATGAGAATGTTGGCTACTCGATCTGTTCAAGTTAGACGAAGACAGCGACGAATTGTACGAGGACGAATGGTGCGAAGATGACATGTAATTATTGTTTTGATTACTGTTTGTATAATTTGAGCTAAGCAGCTCGAGCTCGACCATCAATGGTAAATGGTCGGATGGTACATGTGGATGCGGGAATCCGACGATTTTGTTCGCTTTTATCCACTCCGTGTCCATGGGACCTAAAAGTCCCACAGTTCGCATCAAATTACGCGAATAGAATATATAGTCGATCATGCCTTTGAAGTCATATCTTAAAAAAATTGTTTTTATTTAAGAGATAAAATAATTTTTTTGACATATTATATCAAAAATTAAAAAAAATTTGAATTTTAAATTAAAATAAAGTTTCCAATTTTTATGTCTTTTTAATTTCATATTCAAAAAATTTTTGACAAATTTGTTTGCCACACAAAAATTGTCATCATTTAAAGTCAAAATCGATTTTATGGGCAAATGCAATTAAAAAAAATTTCTTAAATTAAAATAGATTTTCTTTGAGCTTTTTAGCCTCCGCTTTGTGAACATAAATTTCACTGACCTGATCACTTATTAACTTATTAATTAAAAAATAATAAAAAATATTTCAAGCATAAAAATTTTATTATTTTATTTATTTATTTATAAAATTTTCTCTACAGCTTTTTCTATCGAGAATCTTAACTCTTATTTTGACCTAAGAATTTAAACAGGATTTCTGTTTTCAGTACTTTTCTATGTGTTATGTGCAAGGAGCTACTATAGGTGACCTCCTAGTAGGTCACCTCCGCAAGCTAGTCTTGCTGTAGCTTATATATATTATTATTATTATTATTCTAATTAGATCTCATTTTGAGTATGCTGTTCCAATGTGGTCTTCATATCTTCAAAGATTTATAAAAATGTAGGATCTATTCGAACAACATACTACCAAAATTTTTCAGCATTCAACACTTGTTAAACAATCAAATAACATACTGAAGTTTTGTTATAAAAAAATTATTAAGTTTATGTCAATTTGAGTAAATATTTAGAAAAAATTTAATTTAATTTTTTTATCACTTCATTTTGCTGGTTTTTTTAACCACCACGCTTGGCTTTGTTTACGAAATCATTAGACTCTTGTAAGTATCATATTGTCAACAAATGACCACACATTTTAAACTAAAAAGATATCTACAATTACTATGACGATCTTTAAGGTCAGTTTTTTAATCTCCACTCTGTATTTGAAAAGGAAGGAATACTCATTTTTTTGTTCGGAAAATTCCTATTTTTAGGAATAATTTTTGGAAAATTGTTTGCAGTTGTTATGGGAAGATGCAGAAAAATTTTGCTACAATCTTAAAAAGTTTATCGGCATGCTAAAACAACAATTTCTCCAATCTAGAGCTACTAGGAGTTTTAAAAATCTAAAGTATGAAAATCGATTTGGGTCTTAAAACCATTCTAGCAAAGAAGGCCTTAAAGAGTAGACATTTTACATTAATAAAATTGATCATGCTATTATTTCTGGTAAAGACCAACCACATTTTCGGATAGATGTGCAAGTCCTGCACATTTCATTTGTCTTGTGCAAATCATCCATACCAAATCAAAATAGTAATCAAGAATTGTTCTCAGAGATATAGTTTTGTTACAAATCGAGTTTTTGATGACTGAGGCATTGTGAATTTTGGGCCTAAAAATTTAAAAAACTTATTTTCAAAGCTTGTTTTGCAAAATTTATCAGTTCAGTTCATGCAATCATCGTACCATCCAAATTAAGTCTTAAAAGCAACTCTACAATTTAATTTTAATGATTTGTAAATCCATATAGTTATAAAATATATTATTGTTTTTTCCTAAGACGGTTAATTTTCTTGAATCTATTCTAATATATCATAATCAATTATAAAGAGTATCCAAGAATATTGTTCCATTAAATTTAATTAAAAAATTAGCATGGAAAAATTTTTTGAACTTAAAAACTTCGGACTCCTAGAGTGATAATCCAATAGAATGTGATAAATGTAAAATATTTTGTAAAAATGCTAAGGCATTGTATTAGATTTTTGATTATTTTCAATCACTCACATATTTATTTGCACTTGTAATAATATTAATTAACTTTATTTGATTTTTTATCTAAACAAAAGTATACATGTTGGTCACATATTTGCAGCAGTGGACAGTTCAAAGCTTGTAACTTTTCTAAAATGTATTTGTCATTTGTTCTTTTTGGAAATTATTTAAACTCTAACACTATTTAGAAATTTTTCTAACAATGGTGAAAGGAGTTAAATTACTCAAAGCCATTTAAAAAATATATTAAATAAAATATCAAAAAAAAACTAGATTAATGGCAATCTGACAAAAAAACTGGGAAGAACTTTTACAAAATTGAAGAATCTTAGGTGATTTGATATAAATACAAAAATAGAAAAATTTTTTAAATTTTGTAATTATTATGTTTTCTTTGATAATTTACTTTACTTTAAAATTAAGTGATCTCGCTTATCTTTTTTAACGATAAAATTTAAAATCCTAGATTTTTTAATTTACATAATTAAAAAAAATCATTTAAAAATATCCGATAAACAGACAAATAAAAAAAATACTTACGTATAATTAGTGTAAGGCATGAGATCCTTTTCATAAGCGCAATCAAATCTTAAATTGTGCGACAATTCAGATGGCTTATCTGACGTATTGATCTTTTGTAGACATGTTTCGTATCCCAAGTCTTTGAAATCAATGTGATTTGCCAAAATTCTGCCAGTTCTGAGATATTCAATGACACCTGAATCGGGCAACGAATTCAAATCAGCGCATATCAGAACCGGAATAGTACTTGAGCAATCAATTTGTTGGTTGCTTATTTTGTGCGGCAAAAAGTCTTTAGTTGCTTGTTCGATTATCATCTTTAATTCATTTGTCAGCATGAGGGTTTGAATTAGTTTGACATCGCAGTAGTCAGGATCCCAGTGAATATGTGCCGTGCTGACCAAAAGGAGCTGTTTGTTCAACGATTGATCTTTTGTTTTTGCCATAATGTCACTCGAATTCAATTCGTCCTGTTTAAGTTCCAACAAAGCAGCCAAACCGATGTTGTCTTTGGTCATCACTCTGTTCAGCATGTCTTCGGAGCCCTCTGCAGTGGCCATTGCAATTTGATTAAATTCAATCAAGTAATTTTTGACAAGCTGGAATTTCGATGTCTTGAAAAAAATCGCACAACCATCTACATGCTTTTTGTCATGCTCGGACATGGTCTTGGCTCGAGATTTTGGCGAAAAAATTCCATCATAGTCGTATTGTTTCAATTCAGGCAGGAAATAGTGATAAAATTGCTCAGTTTCGAGCTCTTGTAAAGCTATAATATCGGCATTGAAATTTCTTATGTCTTCCAAGATTAATTTTTTCCTATGCTCCCAGCTAAGAGCCCACGATGGACAATAGCCATAGAATTGACGAGTAGCATATTTGTCACAAAGCACATTATAGCACATGGTTGTGAATATTGAATTTTGAGGTGCGGTAGGCTCGGCCAAAATCATCCACGGACGTCTTGGTGGAGGCGAGCAAGTTACTGAAATTAAAAGAATTCAATTCATTTTTTGTTTGGCAAAATCTTATTTAAAAAAAAATTGGGCAGTTTGCTTTTTTGATTCCAAAATTTAAACATTTGATCAAGGAAAATATTCGATTTGTGGAAGAAATTAATAAAATATTAAAAAAAAGAAAAGAACTAAAAATAAAAAATCTAAAATAAAATAAGGATTAATTGAGAGAATTTTTTTAAAGATAATTTTAAATTAATTTTATTTATATTCAACTTGTTTTACTCGGACATTTTTTAATTTCAATAATTCTAGCTAAAATTTAAATTATTTCTAATTAAATCAAGCATTTTGTAAAAAAAGTGAAAAATAATTAGGTTTTTTCAAAAAAAGATCCTAAATTTGAATCAAAAAATGGTTTAAATAAATTTTAATTTCTATTTTTAAATTCTTTTAAAAGTGTTTTTTCGATAAGAGTCTTTAAATTAATCTTTAATTTTAAAGATTGTCTTCGACATTTAAAAATAGCACAAAACTTTATTTTTAGCAATTTTAGGAGTATTTTAAGGTCAAAGGCAAACTTAAAAATTAAAGATTTGTAAATTTTTTAAATCTACGTCTCAAGAACTTCAAAATTATTTCAGTTTTTTAATTTTTTAATTAAATTTTTGTACCAAGTTTTCACAATGCAATAGAAAAATAATATTTTAAAAAAATATGTAAAACAATCAATCTTTAAATATTGGAATTTTTTTTCAAGTAAAAATCATAGGATTTGTATCGCTTTGTTATTCTAATTTTTAAAAAAGTCATCTTTTTAGTTTTTGTTTTTCATTTGAAAATATCTTTAAATGTTTTTTGCTTGTACTTTTTTGATTCTTAAAATTAATATTTGCTTTTTGAACTTAATTTTTAATAAGAATAAAAAGTCAAGTGAATTATGTTTTATGTTTTCTAACCATAATCTATTTTACTTCTAATTTTTGGAATATTAAAAAGCAAGTTGAAAATTAGTTTAAATTATAAATTTGGTTATTTTTTCTAAATTTAAGAATGAATGCAATTTAAACCTTAGAAAATAAAAATAGAACCACTTTTATTATTCTTGTGATAAAAATTTTCGTTCTGGCATTGGCAAAAATAATTTTTTTTTTTGTTTTTCTCAATTTTAAAATCTCATTTTGTGTAAGTACTTGGTTGTTTTATGACAAATAAATTTATTTTGAAATAATTTTTAAGGAATTTTTTTATTAACAAAAAAAATGGATTTCAACTGTGCCCATTAAAATCTCATTTTGACCAAAATTTTAATAAAAAATTTCAAACATGTGAATACTTACAATTAAGCTGATCCAAGAGACTGATGAGTAGCTTTTGGGTGCCATTTGGTTCGGAATAAACTTGCATTATGTCAACTGTGAGCGGATTGCCCTTTAAACCTGTTGCATATTAAAATTAATTTTTGTTCTTTTAAAAACCACCCAGACTATTTACCTAATTGAATTAATTTGAACAATTTTCCAAGCTCAAAAGGTAACAATCGAAGCTGATTGTTGTTCAAATAGAGTTCTCGTAGACTTGTCATGTCACCAATCTCTGCCGGCAGGGTTCTTAGTTTATTATTGGACAAATCCAAGCACTGTAAATTAACTAGATTGCTGATTACGGGCGGCAAGCGAACCAAATTGTTGTCATTTAGCCACAGACATTTCAAATGAGTCCATTGCCAAAGTTTGGGGCTTATGTTCTTGACCATTCCTTTAATCTCTATGTCGTACCAATTGGGCTGAGGCGCGCTTTTGTTTGAGTAACCATTGTTATTGTTGCTGTTATTGTTGTTGTTATTGTTGTTGCTGTTGTAGGGATTTACGTTCGAGTATGCCTCTTCGAAAGATGGATAGGTGCTCGAAGAGTTCTGATTGTTTAGGTTCGAGGAGCCGTTCTGGAGCAGAGAGCTCTGCTGGCCGTAGCTGGCCATGGACTGGTTTGACAGGCTAGAGTTGGTCAAGTTGTACAGTTTGGGAATGATCCCATTGGATTGAGTAAGACCGTTTAGTGCTGAGAGACCGTTTGAGTGGTGCGATGAATGGTGATGGGCCAGATGATGGTGGTGCGAATGGTGGTGTGAATGATCGTTTTTGGTATTCATTTAATTTTTAAAAAATGGACTTGAACAAAAAAAAACAATTTGCGGAATTTAACAATTCAATTGGAAAATTCTCAATAACATACAATTTTTTTCTTGGTAAACAAAGCAAATAATTCGTAATTGGATTTGACTTCAATGGGACTTGTTCAATTTTGGAACCGCTGCGTCTGCTGCTGCTGATGATGATATTTTTCTCTCTTCTTCTTCTTCAATTTGATCAGTAAAAAAGATACAAAAAATTAAAAAATATATAAATCTAAACAGAAGTGTCCAAAATTAGGCCGATGCCAGAGCAGAAAATAAAGAGCATTTAGTGTGGCTGTGAGTAAAAGCGCAAAATTAAAATCTTATTAACTTAATCCATGCTTTATACTAGTCTCTAGTCGAAGCCAATTTCAAGTCAAGTGTACATGTGAGCAGAAGCAAATCCGATGAATGGTGATGGGATAAAAATTAGATGAAGATTATATAAAATAGTACGCAATTATATAAAAAGTAAATGCATTTTGAAAGAGAATAATTTATTATAATTGTTGGAAAATTTTAGATTAGATTTGCAACTTGGTGCGCAGAATTGGGCGAAGACCTGGAAAGCGAGTGAGTCTCTGGTACAATGGATGAATGCCTAGCTAGTTTTTGCAAACATCCTTTTGTTCTTGCAAGATTTTTATTCATTTTCGTCTTTTAAATAATTAGAATTTTAAATGATGAATCGTAATGTGTGAATGTTTGCATTCGTAGAGAGCTGTGCGTTCAGGCATTTTTAGTCTCTTTGTTTTGAGTCACTTAAATCAAAACAAAAGAACATAAATTTCAAATACGAAATTTAATTATGATAAGAATTGGAATGCGAAAATTTCAAATTGAAAATATTTGCTTTGCTCTCTCTCTCACTCTTTCTCAAACTCTATGAGTTTTTCGCGAAAGGCCGAGCGCCTTAATATTTAAATTTTATACTTATAATAAAAATTTGAAAAAAAATTAGAATAAAAACTAAAAAAAAACTTCTGCTTTATTTTAGTTTGACTTGTATATTCCGACTTTTTTTATCAGTACATTTGGGCCCATAGCATTTGATTTTGGGTTGTTAATCAGAATGGATTGTTCATCATTAGGCAAAAATTATAATAAAATAAATACGATAACTATCAGGACACAAATTATTTTTTCAATTATACCAATCGATAATTAACGATGTTTATCTCAGTAAAAATCTTCTATTTTTTATCATAGATAATGATTTTACTTAATTTAAAAACTAGCGTTTTAATAGCAGTAGGCGTCAAACAAATAATTTGAATAGTTTATAAATTCTTTTATCGTTTTAACAGAATTTTAAAAATAAGTTAATCATTTTTCATCACGATTGATCTTATTAAAAAATAAGGGCAAGCTGTCTTTTACATTTAAACAGAGAAACTTTTTAAAATTTCTAAAAAAAAAACTCAATTTTTTTTTAAATCTTACTTCAATCCATCAAGCTTGCCAGTAAATTAATTTTGAATCTAAAATTGATTTTAATCAATGATTTCAATGATTACTCGGTATTTCATCAGTTTTTTCGATGGAAAAACGATAAGATAAAATTTATTTGTTTTTAATTAATAATTTTTCTTCGAATTATCGATGATTCATTGAATATTTTGTCGGGAAAAAATCTAAGATATTTTCTAAAAATTACTAATTTTCTTATTGATCGTCGATCGTAAGTACCCTTGAGCAATGCTTTTTGAAAATTTAACTTTATGAGCCCATGTCTAGAACCACAAAAAATACCCTTTAGATCATCTTTTTTAAGTCTGTTATGATTGTGCCAGTTCTCAATTTTGAAATATTCAATGACGCTTCTAGAGTTAAATTTTAATCTAAATGACTTTATTTTCTTCTTTTTTAAAACTTCTAAAATGATTTTGATATTTCATTACTAAGTAAAATGCACACAAAGCATTCTATCTAAATTTTCTGGTCTTCCTTGATCAACTTATCATAAAGATATTTTTTTTATTAACCATCTACTTAAAATAATTCTTCTCTAGATTTTACTTTAAGTGGATCATTGGGCGTCAACTTAATATAATTAAATTTTAATTTTACAAGATTTTTTATATTTTACTTTATATTATTGTTTTTTTAATTAGCTTTCTGGTCTAAATATCTTTTTTAATGTACAATAAATAGGAATAATATTTTAAATAATATGCAACAAAATTTATTTTAAATCTTCCATGAACAATTAGGCATGAAAAACAGTTTTTTTTTGCCAGTGGATCTTCTTAAATAATTCAAAGAACCAAATGATCTAAAACATAATCATTATTGGTCAAAAAAAAAATTAATTTTAATTTATTATAATTCCGATAATTTATCTTTTCTAATTTTTCTAAAATATATAAACTCTTATATTTAAACTTAATAAGTCAATGCGAGATATCATCAACCATTTTGAGGTTTTTTTTCGTGATTCCTATGATTCTGTGCATCATCAAGATACATCAAAAAGTCTCCCTAAATGATATAATGCACGCATGCACTAATGTGCTGATTCATGTTTAAATGCTAAAAAAGGACCTGAAAATTCTGTTTTGATATCACCCTACAAACTTAAGCATATAATCTCGATTGACTCTTAAAAATAAATTCTATTACATGGCATTATATTTAAATGCTTGAGTTTTAAAATAACAAAAATGACAATACAATGAAATTATTATTAAAAGATGAAAGCCTACCATTTTATTTAAATGTTTGGATAAATTATTAACCGGATTGAATTAAAATTTAATCTGAATTTCTAATAAATTTTATTTTGAAAATTGATAGCTACTCGAATTTTTTGTATTGTTAAACTATTAATTTGACGAGATTATATCTTGAATAGCAATTTTTTTTGATTTTTTTTTGCTAAAATTTTCATTAAAAATTTCTTTATTACTTAGCAAATAAGCTTCGCCAACTAAAAAAAAACATTAAATATAGGAATTCACTTGAAATCCGATTTTGTCGCAAAAATCAAAGGTAAAATCTTTTCTAGAAATTTTAGGGCTTTTGGTTATATCTTGCCAAACCTTTAAATTTTAAAAATAAATTAAGTAAGTTTATGTCCCTTTTTTTAAATCTACAACTTTATTTGAAAATGAGGACTTAAGTCATCAATTTTTGAAATTTCAAAAATAAATTTCAACCAAAATATATTTTTTAAGACTAGTTTTCGTCATAAAATGAAGATAATTTGAGATAAAATTAAAAATAACAATTATGATGTTGATTAAGATCTTTAGATATTAAATTTATATAATAATCTGGTGAGAAATAGAATAAAATAAAAGAGTGTTCCTTAAATATTTAATTAACCGGAAAACCTTGCGTCGAATTTTTAATTACAAGATAACTCAAATTAAAGTTGCAATCAAATTTTGAAACATAATAATTGGTTTTTTGATGCTGAGAAAAAAACAAGTTTTAAAAATTCTCTTCTAATATATTAAAATTTCTAAAACAAAACTTAAATTCCAATTCTATTAAGTTCATTGAATTTATAAAAATATATTTATTGATTTGAAAAAAAAAATTTCAATTGGTTTATTAATAAATTTTAATAAAAGTAATAAATTAAGTTTATTAAACTAAATTAAGACCTTACGTTCTAAAGCATTAAAAAATCATAATTCACTGATATATAAAAAAATCGATAATTTTATTCAAATATTTTAATTAATCGAATTTTCTGGTCAAAGAGAAAATTCATTATCAATCATATATATTTTAAAGTGAAAGAGTTCAATAAAGTTATAATTTTGCTCTCGAACTACTTAATATATTTTATTAATTAAAATAAAATAAAAAATATTGAGTGGATCAAAGAGTGTTTTTATGAGATAACTTAAATTAAGCAACAACTGACTTAACCTTAGATTTATAGTAGTTAATCGATCCATATTAAACTCTGGAACAATTAGAATAATTAATAACTAACAATTAAATTTAAATTAAAATAATAAATATTTATTATTTGTCTTTATTTCAACTTAAATTATTTAATTTTTTAAAAGTGATTATTTCAATAATTAATTATCTTGAATTATACGATTCCATTTTAATTTATTATCAATGTATCGTAAAAATTTTAGCAATTTAATTTATAATGAATATTACCGCATTCCATCATTCGCCGTATTTTGAATTTCGGAACAAAGAACACAAACAAGAAATTAAAATTAAAATAAATATGGTTTAATTTTTTGTGTTTGAATTACAAAATGTATCCAGTGTTGAAATAAAATGAAAAAAATTTGTTGAAAAAGTGCTATGTTTCAAATATTTTTTTCAATTTCAAATAAAAAAATAATTTTAAGTTAATATTGCAAATATTTTCATATTTGAATTTAAACTTTTTAGCTAATGAGTTTAATTTTCATTTGAAAATTTGAAAAAAAAATTCAAAAGAAATTCTTTTTTAACTATAAAATAATTTTTTTATTTATTTGTTTATCTGTACTAAGCTAATGCTCCTTTAGAATAAGAATATAAGAAAAAAAAATAAAATGTTAAAGTTAAATAAAATGAAAAGAAATATAAACAAAGATTTATCTTTTTCGGAAATTTTACCTACTCCGCTCAACTTTAAATTTTTAGTCTAATCATTTTTTTTTATCTTATTTTTTAATTTTTATTTATCAATTGAATTATTATTTTTTTAATATTACATTTAGTTCTAAATAGATGAAAAATATTAAAATAGGTGTACTATTTTAGATTAGGTGTGAACTAAAAGTTAACAAAACCTAAGAACAAGAATTGTTCCAGTAAAAGATGAGCCATAGTTCACCTAACCGACTAAACCCGAAAAGCTACGTTTTTTTCTTTGAAAACATTGACTTCAGTGATGATTGACGTTCGTCTGATCAATTTTAACAAAAAATCAATTTATAAAAAATGGAAAACAGAGCATAGATAGTTTTTTTCAACTAAAAATATTTTCTTAAGGATCATCATATCACAAACCCAAAGTAAAAATTTATAAAAAAAAAAAAACCAAGTTTTTCATGCTTGCAATATTAACTTAAAATTATTTTTTTATTTGAAATAGAAACAAATTAAAAAATTTCAAAGTTATTTCAATATTGAATACATTTTGTAATTCAAACACAAAATTTAAACAATTTTTTCGCTTAAGTTTCAAACTAGTTCTGTCAATAAAATTAAGTCTACAAAGCACTTAATTCAAAATTATTAAAATCAAACTGCAGAGTTATTGCATACCTGGTACAAAGGTTGTATCAACTTTAATTTTAAATTTATTTTTAAATTTAATTATTCATAATTCTGAAATCATTCAATATTTATTTTAGAAAGACTTTATTATGTACAAATGTAAAAAATTACAGAATCTTACAGATTACTGGTTTCGAAAGATATCCGAATTTTCGTTTAAAAGAAAAGAAAATTTTTTTTTCATAATTCTTTAAAAATTTATTAAATTAAATCTTAACTAAAAAAAATTAACTTCTAATATTGACAATCAAGTTATTATCTTTTTTTAACAACGTGTTATTTTTTATTCGAAAAAAGGTATTAAATCTAAATTAAGTTAATTTATATTCCGTTTTTCAATAAAATTATTTTTTCCTATAAAATCGTTTTTTTTTTATCAAATCTCATTAGATTCTGTTTTCCAGCCAAACGGATATCATATTCAAGCTTTTAATTCTTAAACAATACCTGGTATTGTGAAAAGTTAAGAAACAGGTGCAAAATTTTTGATTATAATTAAAAGCACCCAATTAAGCCTGAAATAAATTTTTTAAAAATACATATAAAATTCCGTTCTATGAATTTTGTAAATAATTAAAAAAATGGGTTGAAAAAAAGTTTCTGATATGAAGAAAAACCGCATTTATTTTTTCAAACACTCATTAAATATATTTGGCATCTGAACTCCTAGAAATTTGTCCCTTTTCTACACTAGCTGATAGCGGCTCCAGTCTGACGCAGAGATTTCTGCATCGGGTTGATCATCTACACTGCAATTATTATCCGATCGAAACTGGCCTCCTAGGTACTTAAAAATAGTATTACAAATAACTTAAAGTCTTGGATCCAGACCATGGACGATTGTTGTATGAATTCGTTTGATTATATCCTATAATCTATGATGTACAACTATTAAGCTCAATTCCTATTTCGATATAAGATTTTTGTTTTTAACAAGAAAAGTAGCTTTTTCTCTGTCCTCTTTACTAATTAAAAGGCATCTAGGAGTTTAAATAAGCATTTAAGTCTCAAGGGTATTTTATCCTTTGAACACAAATCGAAAACAGTCTCCTAAATTATAAATAATAAAAATCTTTCAGATAATTTCAAAGAATTAATGCTTCTAAAAAAATCTTAGAATTGCTAAGATAATGCTGTCTTACGTTAATTTTAGTCGGTAAGAATAATTAATTTTTCATAAATTTACACATTTTTTGGTTAAATTTTTTAACGAAATTTAACTCATAGAATTAAAAAAAAAAACTTCAAAATAAAAACAAAAATATATTTTTTATTTTCAAAAAAAGAAATTAAAAAAAATGCTAATGTCCCAAAAATTTGATTGAATTCAAATTTATTTATTATTAATGAATTTATTAATTTTAAATGTCACCTAATTCAAACTGAGTAAATTGTTAAAGTAATTTCTTTTTTGAGTTGCAATTTTAATTTAGTTTAAAAACACTCATCTTAAAATTTAAGACATATAAAAGTTAACAATTAATAAAATTTTTTGAAAATGACTAGTTTAAATAACGGTGTTGAGTCTCCTCATTCTCCATTATCTCCGTCCAACAATTATAGATATTCTCAAATTCGTAATTTACTTGAACGTTCGAGCGCGTTTGCCCAGGAAGATTATGAACCAGGACAAGATAATTTGGAGAGATTATCTGACGTAAGAATTTTGGTTGTGGGAGCTGGTGGTCTCGGATGTGAACTGCTCAAAAGTCTTGCTTATATGGGATTTTCCAACATAGACATCATTGACATGGACATTATAGATCTATCAAATTTAAATCGTCAATTTCTATTCCGCATGAGTGACATAGGCCACTCCAAAGCCGAAGTTGCAGCCGACTTCATCCGAAAAAGGGTGCCTAATTGCAACGTAACGCCACATTTCAAAAAAATACAAGATATGGATGTAGAATTTTATCGTTCTTTTAACATTGTTGTGTGTGGTCTTGACTCGATTGTAGCAAGACGCTGGATAAATGGTCTTTTATTGAGTCTTTTAGAGTACGACGAGGAAACCAATGCTTTGGAAACCAGCTCCATAATTCCATTAATCGATGGCGGCACTGAAGGCTTTAAAGGAAATGCGCGATTAATTTTACCGGGTTTGACAGCTTGCATAGAATGCACGCTCGATTTGTATCCACCGCAGGTGACATATCCATTGTGTACCATTGCCAATAAGCCGCGATTACCAGAGCATTGTATAGAATACGCCAGGATAATATCTTGGGACAAGGAGAAGCCATTTGGAAGCGATGTGTCCATAGATGGTGATGACCCGAATCATATTAGATGGCTTTATGACAAGGCATGTGAAAGGGCAGGCGAATTTGGGATTCAAGGAGTGTCCTATCGGCTTACTCAAGGAGTAATAAAAAACATTATTCCGGCGGTGGCAAGCACAAATGCTTGCATAGCCACGATGTGTGCCACTGAATGCTTTAAATTGGCAACTAGTTGCTCACAATATCTTAACAATTACATTGTTTTTAATCAAGCAGAAGGAATTTACAGCTATATATTTGAAGCTGAGAGAAAGCCAGATTGTGTGGGATGCAATCGTAATGCCACCTTTAGACGTAGCCTTAATTTCAAGTTCACGGATAAACTAAATCATGTAGTTGAGTTTTTGCGCAAAAATATTGAGTTTCAAATGAATTCACCGGCTTTGACTGCCACAAAAAATGACGGCTCTGGCTCCAGAACTCTATACATGCAGTCGATCAAGTCGATCGAGGAAGCGACAAGACCGAATTTGGAAAAATCTTTGGCAGAGTTGGGCCTAGTGAATGGTCAAGAGATTCTTATTTCCGATATAACCACCCCACAGACTTTAGTATTTAATTTAAAACTAGAATAGCGAAATCGAATATTAAAATTATTTTTGTAAGCTTTTTTTTTTGAACAATTTTTGATCTGATTTGAGTTTATATATTTTTTTAAATAAATTTATTTAAAAATAAGTTATTGAAATAATTAATAATTAAATAATTTACATTAATAAAACAGTGTAAATTTGAATAAGAATTTAAATTTAACTATTGGAATTAGATGGCTCTAAATGAATCAGCAGGCATTCATTTGATCAAAAAAGCTATTGAATTCGATAGCGACAAAAAGTTTGAAGAAGCTTTTGTTCATTACAAAGAAGGCATTCACATTTTACTTGAGTCATTAAAATGTAAAATTTTAATAGAAATTAAAAAATTGAATTTTAATTTTTTTATTTTTTAAATTTTTTTTTGAAGCGATTCAAGATGAAAAAAAGAAGGTATTTTTTCGAGAAAAAATTAAGAGCTACATGGATCGAGCAGAGAAAATCAAAACTCTAATGAATGAGAGCAAAGAAAGTAAGATAAATGATAATTACATATTCTTTTAAGAAAATCTTAGGATCAAATAATCTTCAGTTCACCTTTGCACAGTGGTCGGCGCAAAAATTTGAAATTTTTATCCAGGGATTGTACCATCGATACCATGCAATAGAGATTCTAATTCATTTACCATTAATATCTTGCTGTGCAACTCTGGTGATAAAGATGATGGTTCAAATGACTCAGGTGTTAATTCCTAAGATGATACTGCAGATGGTTATGGTTTTGGTGATAATAACCATCACATCACCAGAGATAAACAGAAAATTAGTAATTTCAAACCAAGACGACTTCAAAAAAATAAAAAAATAATTTTTATCTAAATTATATAACTTTTTTATAAGTCCGGAATCTTTGTAGATTTTTTATAGACTTAATTCAATACATTTTTCCTATTTTCACAAATCAATTTCAAACATTAGAGTTCCATTAAAAATTAGAATTCAAAATTAAAACAAAATATTTTTAGATAATTTATACTTAAATTTTATCTTTGTATATGTACTTTTATTTTCATATTATATTAAAAATCTGCATTTAATTTTTGTTTTCGGATTTTAACTTTACGGCATTATTTTCGATTTTCTTTTTTAATGCTGAATCAAACCCAAATTTTGACTGCAAGAACATGATCGATGAATTAAGTCTTTATATCATGGGATCGATGGTACGGTACTGTGGGTACAAAGCTGGCACAGGCCGCTGTGTAATTGCATACCCTAAAGTTATTTTTTACTAAAGATGAGAAGTATCATGAACAAATAAATATTCAAGAGAATGCTACCGGTTATTCATACGAAAAAATTTTTGCTAAATTCATAAGCGACGAAAGCTTGGATTTTGCCGAAGTCGATGATCCCTACATTAAAAGCAGGCATCAGGTGATTTTTTTATTTAATCTATTAGTTGGTTAACTTTAAAAAAGATTCATAATTTTTTAAGATTCTGTGAAATGTTGGTTAAACTAACAAAAAATATTAAAAAAATTATATTGACCACAACCAAGGATGAAGACAGTCATAATCAGCAAGAAAGTAGATTAGGCGAAATCGGAGAAAGTCTAAATAGACGAAATACAGAGTTGATAATAAATTATAACAATGCGTTACATGATCGTGAAATTAGATTCAGCACAGGCTGGATAGTAAAAATTGGTCGTGGATTGGACTATTTTAAACCACCTGAGTGTAGAGACAAACTATGCATTGGTTTCCATGATCTTGATTTAAGGTCTTGTTATGCCACCACAGTCGATATTTTTCATTCTAAATCGACTATAATTAGAAAATAGGACAATTTAAAAAAAAATTCTCTTCGTTTTGACAATTTTTTATTTAATTTAAATATAATTAAATTTTAGGCTTATTTTAAAACTAAAAAATTAGTCTTCAAAAACTAATGTCCTAAAATTATGTGCATTTTTTAAACTTATTTTTTTTTTTAATAAAAGAGAATCATGTTGGTTATGTCAAAGGAAAGAATCATGTTGGTAATAATACAAATTGAATTTATGCCGATCTCGTTTCATTTATCGAATCATCTTAATTATTATTTTTATATAAAATAATCTTATCATAAATTTATCATTTAGGAGGTTAGTTTTATTAACCAGTTAAAGTATCTATTTTTTCGTAATTCTAGATAAAGTATAAGTATAATATTTATAAAAATCATTCGTACAAATTAAGATTTTCATATTTTAATTATTGAATAAATTATCAAGATATTTTATTTTTTACATAGATTTTTTTCTTAGTTCATGGTTAAATTTGTCTAAGGTAACTTACAGTTAACTTGATCATTAACTTTTTTTAATGAAATTAATTTCTAATGTTTGAGACTAGAAAATTATACAAAAAAAGATTGGGAAAAATTTTATTTGTAAATTCAATAAAAAAAAATATTTTAAATGTTATTTCATTAAACTTTGGTCAGAAAAATCATCGAATTAGTTAAGAATTTTCAAAATAAAGAAACGAAAAAAAAAGTATCAATTTAATTTAGAACTTTTTGAAGATTTTAGTTTAATTTTAAGTGCTTCATTTTGATGATAAATTTAGAATTTACCAAGAATTAAAATAAGAAAAAAGGTTAATAATGTAATTTTTTAAAAAATTTAGAAACATTATTTTTGACTTAATAAAGAGATGCTAATCAAAAACCCTTAAATTATTGTGGTTTATTTCATGCTCATGAATTTTATTTTTTTCTTTGTTTTTGTAGCTTATAGGTTCACATTTTGTTGCAAAATTAAGTTAATACAACGTGATTTAAAAATCCTTGAAATATGAAAAAATTCAACTTTTGATTGCCATCACATGATTAAGCTATTGTTTTCAATTTTCCTTAATTTATTAGTTAAAACATAAAGTCTAGTAGGATTTTAATTTCTCATGACAAAAAATTCATAATACAATCTCCATCCGTTCAACACGTCATTATGTAACAAAAAATCAATAATTTTAATCTAGCTTTGGAAAAAAAAAGCTAAAATTATTTGGATAATTTAGATTTATTTTAAAATGCCGGGTTTGAGTGACCTTCAACCGAATCAATATGGACTTTCCGTAACCTTAATCAAATATCAAATATTTTTTTTAACTATAAAAAAAAGATGGGGTTTATATTTATTTTCAATTTGATTGTTGGTAGTGGCGCATTGACTTTGCCAAAAGCTTTTGGAAATTCAGGAATTTTTCTAAGCTTAATCTTGTTAATATTCTTAAATCTCATGAGGTTTGAATTTCTTAAAAATAAAATCTCAATTTATCAATATATTATTTTTGATCAAGTTTCATTACTGCTACTTTCATGTTCGAAGCTATGTCCATTATGAACGCCATTAAAAACTTTAGGAAATTCGTAACATTTTATTTTCTTAATTAAAAAGTTACGGTAAATAGTTAAAAATAGACTGAGTCATTAGGCTGTTCTAATCCTATTTATGAAACTGAGAGTCGGAATCCAAAGCAAGGAGATAACTCTGGTCCGGTTCCGATAAATGAATCCTTGAATGAAACTGCAAGTGAAGATCGTCCCTTATTAGCCCAAACAACCCCAATACAATACAATAATCGCAGAATTCTAAGTAATTTTTTTTTAGGATATGCTTTTGATGTTCAAAATGACGTAATATATAAATTAGACACCTCTGAAAATTTTGACAGCACGGCATACCTGGAAAGAAGCATGTTAGAAGATGCAGAGAATGAACAAAAAGAAGTAGATAATTTGTTTGCGATTAGAAAAAAATATGAAATGGTAACTTTTTTAATTACTGACATTTTCTTTTAAATTTTTTATTTTTTTTGTATTAAATTATAAAATTGGTTAATTTAAAAAATTTAAAAGAAAAAAATTGAAAATTATTAATGATTTTTTTAACTAAAGGCCGAAATGGCAAGTGTATTTTTTAGCAAAAGTTTGATTTTTTTTTTTATTTTTAAACACTTAAAGTTTAATTTAAATAGCTGGTCAATTTTTTTTTTACATTGCCATGATTCTTTATTTGTATGGAGATCTAGCGATTTATGATGCAGCAGTACCAAAGTCACTCCGTGACACAACCTGGTAACTAGATAACAAAATTAATTTCAAAAACTTAATTTTTTTTATTTAGTACATATCGTCCAGATAACAATAATCAGACTCTCACCGAAGACGACCTGTGTTGGTCAAGTTTACCGTCCATTAACCGAATGAACGCTTACCGCTTATACGTCCTATTATTTAATTTTACCATTGGTATTTTAGTATTTTATAATGTTGAAAAAACTAAATTACTTCAATTATTGACCACTATTATGAGATGGGCTGCTTTTATCACAATGATTGCTTTGGCTGCCATTAAAATAAACGATAATTCCAAAAAGTCCATTAAACCAAATGTTGAGTATTTCAATTTTACCAATGTTCCAAATTTTTTTGGTGTCTGCATCTATGCATTCATGTGTCATCATAGTCTTCCAGGAATCATAACACCGATGCGCAATAAGCAAAGTTATAAATATGTTTTCATAGGTGTTTATTTGTGTGTTTTATCATTCTATCTATTGCTCTCATTCACTGGAGTTTTTGCATTTGGTGACAATTTAGATGATTTCTACACTTTGAATTTTTTGCCAGATAACCAAGATAGAGATGGCCAAGGAATATTTTTGGTGATCATTGATTATTATCTTTCACTGTTTCCCGTGTTCACCATTAGTGCCAGCTTTCCCATCATTGGTATAACTCTGAGAAACAATTTAAAAAGCCTTTATTATTTTATATGCAAGAAAAATCCACATGATGCTAACAATAAGAATTGTTTCACCTCTTTTGGTCTACCAATGATTACTTTGATTCCACCACTTTTGGTTTCGTTAATTACTCATGATCTTCAGCTGCTTGTTGGCGTAACTGGCAGCTACGCCGGTGTTGCAATTCAATATATAATACCAAGCTGTTTGGTCTATTTCGGTCGAAAAGAAGCGATTAGAGTATTCAGAAAAAATTATCAATTTAAACACTCATTTACATCACCATTCAAGAGCAAATTTTGGGTGTTTTTTTTACTTCTTTGGTCTAATTTATGCGTCATTTTTGTTACTGTAAATCATATTATAAACAAAAAATAATTGCATTTTCCTTAAAAAAGTATCTATTTGACATCTAAATCCATTTAGTCAATTTTTTAATCAATTTTTAAAAGTCTTTGTATTCTGCCAGTGTAAAATTACTTTCAAAATTCTTTATTAATAAAAGTATTATTAAAACTATGTTGATCTTTAGATAAAAAAAAACAATTTCATCAAAACAAAATATATTTTTTTCATACGGTAGAAATATACTGAGCCGTTATATAGATCTCTTTTTAAGGTTGTCCCTAAAACGCAGTCCGTGTTTTAGTAATAAACGTTTAAAATAGACAACTTTTATAAAAAAGAAATTGATTTGCATTAAAAAAAGGCTTTTAAAAATAGATTTGTTTATGAAATTTGTAATTAATCATTTTATAATTAGAATAAAATTTGAAAAAATTTGAATTTTTTAGCTTTATTTCACTACTGATTTTGACTCTTAACATGCTTTTTTTTTTAAATTCGAGTTGTTTAGCTCAAGAGCTTTCGATTGGTATATTTATCTTCAAAATAATATCAAGTTTTAGGCTAAATAAGTAGGGGTATGCAAAATTTGAAGGGGTTTGCAACACATTTTTTCTCAATATCAACCGAAACTTTGTATAAAATTTTAAAAAGCATAACGTATTCTGAAAGAGCATACAATTTGCTACAATTTGGTATATTTAAAATTATTAAAAAAATCTTCCTTCTCAAAAAAATGTAGGTTCTGCAAATATTGATTTGCAAACGGGTCTGCGTTTTAGGGACAACCCTTTTTAAACAGGAAATTATAAATTTTTTAAAATTATAGAATTGAATTTTTGAAGTATAACTGTGACTTCTTGTTCCATAATTCTTAGATATTTGAACCAAGGAGTAATGCCATCAACCGTATAAGAGTTTTTTTACTATTTTAAATGTTCAATTAAATCTCCTCTTATTTTTCTTTCTTCAAGCCTAGTAAGTTTTAGCTTTTATTTTAGTCGCTCTTGTTTGGACACCTTCTATGATTTTTATGTCTTTATTTGACATCGAATTCCAAACCTGAACAACTGTTTGTAAACTAGCAGTTTTTAGCCTCCAAGTTTTATAAAATTCTGTAAAAATATCTTTATAAATTTTAGACTTTGCAAAAAGTTGTTGAATTTTCTTCAAAAAAAAAAAATTTCAAAAGTTTTTAAGCATAAAGGTTCAGTTTTTTAACTAAATATATTCTTAACTTTTTGAATTGATTTCAATTTTAAATTTTTGTGATTGTTACTCTTTTATTAATGAAAAATTAAATTTAAAAGATTAATATGAAAATTAAAAAAATTACCTAAAAACTTTCAAGAGTCAGTAATTAGACAGTTACATTGTTGTATAACAAAAAATTTATTCAAAATGAAAAACGAATATTTATTTAAAATTGATTTGAATTTTTTAATTATATTTTTTCGGATTAATTTTAATTTGAAAAATTAATTTATGTGATTTTCACATTTTTTATGTATTTTGATCTCTCTTTAGTTGTTTTTAATCCTTACCCATTTATCGGAACCGGACCAGAGTTATCTCCTTGCTTTGGATTCCGACTCTCAGTTTCATAAATAGGATTAGAACAGCCTAATGACTCAGTCTATTTTTAACTATTTATCTTAGATCATAAATTAATAAGTCATAAAGTGTCATTTAAATTTTAAAAATTCAATTTTTTATTTTAAAAAATTCAAAAATTCATCAGCAGATTTTTGAGTTTTTTTTACTAGTAAATGGATGCTAATCCTTAGATAAACGGGCGAAATTTTTATTTCCCTTGGTTTTAAATCCGTTTTATCTTATTTGTTATCGGATTAAATAAAATCTACTTAAATTAAATTTGTAAATAAAAATTCAAAAATTATTTAAGATGCTTCCTGTGTTTAATTAGTAGGTTTTTTTTTAAATACTGATAAATATCTTTCCTAAATATTTGTTTAACTCCGCACTATAAGTCCCCGGACTTGGTTCTAGTGCCTCAAAAGAAATATTTTTTTTCGACTTATTATTAAATCAAAATTGAAAATTTTGGCATTTAATTACTTTCTTGACCATTAATTCATCATTGATATATCTTTATTATCTTAAGCCTTAAAAAAAATTTTTATGAGGCTTCGAAACTAAGTTCCAGGATTTTTAGTGTGTTGCTAAAAAACAAATATTTTATTAATTTTATAAATTAAGAAAAGAAACTTTATTAAAGCTTTGCTTTAAACTTCGGTCAAATAGTTTATATTTATTAAGGCTACAAAAACCTATTCAAAAATTGTTTTTTAATTAACATCACTTTTTAAAATTAAAATGAATCTAGATGCTTTTTTGTCACAATTGAATGACATTAAACTTAATTTTGAATAAAATTTTTTAGGTCAATAATAAAAGTCACATAGTAATTAAAGAAAAATTTCTTTTTTTTTTAACAATTTTGAAAAATTTTCAGAATTTTTGAGTCATCTATAGAAATAATTTTTTTTGTTTGTTAAGGTCACTGCTAGATTGAAATAGATTAATTACCAAACGGCTTCGGAGCATTTACAATTTATGACATACATTTTAATCAATTCACCTAAATAATTTGCTAAATCTAGTTCAATAAGACTCAAAGATAATAGGTTACCTGTTTAAATTGTTTTTATTTATTCTTTAGAGCCTAGCAAACAATGTCTCGATTGCAACTAACGTAAAATATCTCAAATATCGTATTTCCACTTTTGACACAATTTCGGTACAATTATAATATTTCAATACACAACCCTCTCAAAAAAATCAAGCTTTATAATGATAGACCCAGACACATTAATTAACCTAGTCTAAAATGAGAGAGTTACATCAAATATTTTTAATAGTTTTATTTAAATTTTTGTTTAAACTTGTAACTTCAATTGATAGTGTTCGCTATTCACCATTCTCATCTCAGTTTAACAATCTGTACGATTATGCCGATGCGGAATCCTATGGTGCAAATCTATTCAAAAACCTTTACGAACACCTTAATACAATTAAGCATGAACAAAATAATTGTAACAACATCCCGTTGCCTAAGACAGTCCTAAAGCAAAAGTATTTTAATCCATCTTACGAATTAAGAAAATATAAATATTGGTACCCGCCCAAAGATCATCAATATATTTTCGTTTGGTCACAATTTGAGGTCTTTAGAAATTCATTGTTTTTGAGCTTTATGCTTCAAAATGACAATGCTCATTTTCCTCCAGGTATGCACTGTAAAATAAATTTTAGTGGCAAAAATTAATTTTATTCTAATAAAATTTCCAGGCTGGTTGTATATGTATTTGACAGCAGCTGCACAACTTCATTCAATGCAAACAATTGGTTTTAATAGTCATAAAATTTTCAAGTCAATAAAAATTCCTTTTGAAAGCAATGAGGTTTTTAAAGTTAACTGGTGGAATCATGGAACATTTCAAAAATTTGATAAACCTTTCGCAATTTATGCATCGTAAGAAAAATTTTAATTATTTTTTTAAGTTGCCTGATCTATTAATATTAGTTTCGTACTAAAATTAAATTTTTTTAAAACAAACTTAAGTCTACCATTCTTGATTTAGACAACGAAATTGAAAAATTCTTTATTTAAAAAAGTAAAGATCAAATCAAGCTTAAACTATTAATTAAATTGTAATTAATTCTAGAATTAGTGAAGAAGTACATTTTTAGTTTTAATTTGGTTAAATCAAAAGGTTAAGTCTAATTTTTAAAATATCATGTTAAATCCAAAAATGTACCTCTGCATTTATTCTATTAAAGATAAAGATTTATTTATTATTTTATATTTGATTTGATAATTTTGAGCATAAAAAATTCAATATAAACTTCAAATTGCCTTGCCAAAGATGTTTTTAATAGTTTTTTTATCTCTTAAGCTAAGTTAATTTTCTTTTTTTTTTAATTTTAAGTTATAATAATTTTACACTCAGAAAATAAAAATTGCATATTATGCTGGTTTATATTTGATTCTATAGAATTGGATAAATTCAAAATCCAACAAATTAATTAAAATTTAAAATTTAGTAAAATTTAATTTATTATCAAAATAAAAAAAAATAGTGCTAAATTTATATTTATTGGCTTCCAATTCTTAATAAAGCACGCTTTAATTTTTAAAAAAAATGAAATTTTATTTAAAAATAGGAAATTAACATTAATATCGTGAAACTGTTCAAGCATTTTTTTAATTTAGAATTTAAATAAAAATTAGAATACATTTTTAACTAGATCAAATTTCCATATGAGAATTTTTTTAAAAATAAATTTAAATAAAGAAAAAAAAATGAGAATAATTTAAGCTTTCAGAATATAGATATTTTTAATTTTTTGAAAATGAAATTTTTTGTGGAAAATCTTATATTTGGACATAATCAAAAAATTTAAAAATTAAGCTAATTTTTTCTCATGAATTTTTTAATCAATGAATTATTAGAATAAATATTCTAAATTATTATTTTTTTGTTAATCTTAATATATTTTTAATATTTTTAGACAACCAAAACCAAGTGATCCAAAACTAATTCGTGTAATCGATTTCGGGACTGGTGATTATTCGAATGATTACACAGGCCACGGATTTTTGCCAGTTTATATTTACGATAGACAAAGATATTTATTAAACAACACCTATGAATATGCTGGAAGTTGGAAAATTTCACATCAAAATCAGAAATTTCAATTTAGCAACGATAAAAATAGGCTACCCATATCTCCTACTTTAAACAATATTGAAAATAATCAATTTCCTAATGAAAAATTTACTGATAATAGCATTCCAAAAGTAACTAATTTGGAAGAATATTCCCCGTACGTTTTGACTAATCAAAATAAAATTCCAATCTACGATTGGGATCCGCTAACTGATAGCCACAGGAAAAATTTAAAAAATGTACCAGACAGAAATTTACCTTATAACTTTAATCAATGGTACATAGAAACCATATCAGACAACAGTTATCAAGAAGTTAAGCAATCAGCTGCCGAAAATCCATTAAATTATAAAGACATTTCATATATTGATAGTTATAGATATGCCAAAGTGTGGTGGAAAAACGAAAGCTTTTTTTCCGAAAATCGACAAGAGTAGTGAAAAAATAAATAAATTAAATTTAAAAAATAATATTTTTTTATTTTAGATATGTCTTTCGTATCAAGCCAGAAGAAAGCTTTCATAGGTTTAATGGGGTAAAACAAGAAGAAGCAGCCACTTGGACCTCACCATATTTTTGGTGCGTTGATCCTTCGCATTGGATGGTAGCAGTTAAAGCGCCAATCTGGGCTGATAACGATTTTCAATATAAGAATAAACATTTCTATTCCAATGACGTCCATAGATTTGTCGGTTTGACTGAGTTGGTTTTAAATTATGAAGAAACTGACATCGACCAATGTCCGGGAGACCGATTATTAAATGCATTCGCGAGCACTTCATTATGTGATACCACCTCCAATTGTTTAGCCTTGCCTTACTTTGGCCTCAAACCAGGTGGATATGAATGCGAATGTATGAGCGGATTTGTTTATCCATTTAACATCCAGGGTCCATACAAAGGATTAGAACTTCCTAAAAGACCAAATACTAGTCCTCTTTGTGACAAAAGTGAAGGTCTACTCCAGTATCCAAATTGGATCAGTCGTAATTTTGTCAAAAATCAAGTTTATACCCAAGAAATATCTTCTTTTAATCACAATTTTAAAAGAGACATACATTTTATTAATAATGAATCAGAGAAAAAAACTAAATTAAAACGATCAAAAAGATTTATTGATCGTAGAAATAATTTTGAAAAACTTAGAGATTCAATTTTTATTGATCAAGACCTTTTTGATCGAAGATGTGGCTCTTTATCTTTCCAAGATATTGTATTTCTAAATGATGACGATGAACGTTTTACAGTTAATTTAAGGTAAAAAAAGCAAAAGAAGATTAAAAATTAATTTTTTTTCCTAAAGAAATCATGCCAATCAAGTTTTCAAGCCGCAAATGGCCCAAGCACTGCGAATAGCTCATATTTTATCATCCTATCTTCAGCTACACTCTCCATTCAGCACATCATCCGTAAATTCACAAACTGATTATGGCCATTTGAAAAATGTAGAGGGCCTTAAACCAGATCCTCAATTAGATGAGTCAATAATAGTTGGTGAAATAATGTCTACTTTAATATCGAATTATCCCATTCAGGAAGTAAATGTATTTTTTAATGGAAGCGAATTTGAGATACAAAAATTTTTCTCCATTCAAAATACTCTTTCGTTTGGACTAAGTGCCATTCGTTCAGACATTGAATTGATATTGAACAGATCAAATGATGACTCTCACATCAAAAAAACATGGTATATGGATTCAATTAATAGATTTAGATTTTCAGGGAAAACAAAATTTGGTGGTCCATATTCTACTGAGGAAGAAAAGCAATACTTTGAGTCAGCTGGACCTTTTGATAATGGTCTGTTTGGTGAAACGTTCAAATTCGATCGATTTGGAATCGAAATGAATATAAGAAAAACTTTTGATGGCCTTAATGGTAATGTTGAAATATCTCCAAAATACTATGATGCGGCTTCAGCTGGCGTTTGGTTCGGACCTTATTTTGACTGTCAGAAACGATATATGAAAACCAAAACCACCTTAAGGATGTTGTTTAGTGTTCCTATAATTACAACAATGAAAAACGAACCAGTGTAAATTAAATATTAATATAGAAAAAAAATATTTATTATTCTTAATTTTAGAGGTTTTGTGTCTGTAGTAGTTGGTTCTGATTTAAAATGGTGGAGGATTAATCCATGTGAAACTTCGAATCAACGCAACATGTTTCAAAATATTCATAAATGTGATCAAGAAACCACAATTGTAATGATTTTTTTGATAACTTAAAAAAACTTGATCTTAAAATTTCAATTTAAATTAAGTGCCAGGAGCAAAATGTTCCAGAATTAGAGAGTGGATTTTATCTTTCATCTTATAAATGTATTTGTAAAGCAAATTACGAATTTCCATTCATAGATTACGGTTCAAGCTACTTTGAAGGCGCTACAATGGAAAGAGAGTTTGATAAAAAAATGAAGGGAATGCCAAATATATTTGAAAGACTTAAGTGTAGACCAAAAATGGATCAAATTTATTTCCGTGATGGATATATTCTATCAAATTCTTTTATCACAACATCAAATTTTAGCTTGATACACATCATTTTTTTATTTCAATATTTTTTAAACATTCTGTAATAAATGTAAATTAATCTGATACCTAAAATTTTTTTAAAATATAAAATTTTATTCTTAAGGTATAAATAAATAAATACTTCAAGAAATATTTAAATTATATTTATCCAAATTTTATGACGCAAATCGAAATAATTGAATTTATTGATTGATAAAAAATCAAATAAAATTTGGAGGATATTTATCCTAGAAGAAATCCTGAATTTTAATTAAAAATTAGTAACAAAAATCAAATTTATTTTTAGAATTATCTAAAATTATTTAGAAATTTTTGAATTGAAAAAGATACTTAAAAAATACTGCCAGGGATGGGGATCGAACCCATGCTCACATTCGTGAATTGGATCTTAAGTCCAACGCCTTAACCACTCGGCCACCCAGGCCGAGTCGTTTTGTTAAAATAATAAATATTAATGCCAAAAATTTAATTTAACTATCCAACTTTTATTTATAAATTTTTTAGAATAAAAAATGCTGAAAAAATATTCAATTTTGAAAAATCCTCAAATTATTTTTATTAAATCGAATCTTTACTCAGAAAAAAAAGTCATTTTGGCAACTGAAAATGATGCTGCCAACACACGTCCCAGTAAAAAATACATAGGTAATAAAAATTTAATTAAAATAAATACAAAATAATCATAGCATCTACTTTTAAAAGGACCTAAAGATTTTTATCTTCAAAGTTTTTTATTAAAAAAAAAGCTTTTAAATGAAGATGACACAAGTGAATGTTATGATAGTGGAAAATATTTTGATAGAGAAAATAAATTGATGGAAAAATACTTGGATCCGGTTGATTTCTGTGGATATCCTCTGAACGAGCATTTACACAAAAAACATGAATTTTATTTAAATGAACCTAAACGAACTCATTCATCTTATGATCTAAAAAAGTTCGAATACACGGTCAAAAAAGAAAGAAGAGATACCGAAAAGATGGAGAAACAGGAGAAAAAAAAGCATAATAAGGCAAGAAAAAGTCTAAAAGAAAACACTGAGGAAGTAAATTCAGTAATTGTTAAAGAAGAACAAATTTCATCTGAAGTACAAAATCAAAAATTAGAAGAAATGTCAAGCAACGAATTTAAATTGGATGATAAAGCTAAGAAAATTCTTGAAACGATCAAATCCAAGACACCAAATGTGGTCCATGATAGTAATGAACACAATTCAATCAAAAAAGAAATGATGGAGCTCAGATCTTTATTGGAAAAACAAGAAATTAATGAGAGAAAATCAAAAGTGGACAAATATATCAGATTTTTAAACAATCATCCTATAGATGAAAAATTTTTAATCAGAAATTTGAATAAAGTTCCATTTTTGCCGAAACAGATGGTACTCGAAAATAAAAATATGTACTCATCAACAGAGATCCAACTTTTAGATGCCAAATTGCTGTCTGAATCTAAAGATATTTATTCGGATAAATTAATGCCATCAGTTTCGAATATCATTCGATTAGCATATCCATTAAGTGAAAATCTATTAAATTGGAAGCTGGATAAAGCACAAGCCATGGGTCTGGAAGGATTCAATATTTATTCACAACAAATTAAAGATGAAGGACAGAGATTTCACTCATACGTTGAAAATCGTTTGTTGAATAAACCTACAATTATATATGACGAACATTTAAAAGCACTTGATCTTATTTTTGAAAATATAGGAAGTGTTTTGTTAACGGAGGCTCCTGTACAGCACTCAAATTTATTTTATCATGGACGAATTGACTGTTTGGCTTATTACAAAGACGAGTTGTGTTTGATCGACTGGAAGTGTAGTGAAAAAAGCAAACCGGACATAAAAGATTTGTACGACATACCAGTACAAATATCAGCGTATATTGGTGCATTTCTGAGCGACCCAAGATATGAAGAATTAAGAAAAAGTCATCGAATAAAAAAAGGGCTCCTGGTCAATTTTAATAAGCAAAATGGAGATGTTAATATTCATTTGATTAACTTTCAGCTTAGTGAATTTTTTTGGTACAAATGGCTGAATTATTTAAGAGATTTTTGGATAAGTATTATTAAAAATCGATCAGAAAAATAAAATTTTCTAAATTTTAGAACTGATTTAGAAAATAAGACTCTAATTAATTAATTAATTAATAGCCGAAATGTTGTTGTTACAGTACTCAAATGAAATTTATATCAAATAAAATTTTCTTAAAGAGATTTAATTTTCAATTTATCATTTCTATGCATTAATATATATATCATTTTAATTAGGCCTAATGAAATTCAGTACAAAAAATACTGAACAAAATGAAAAAAATAATAAATAAATTATTTTCTTTAAGTTCAAAATCAACTGTTAAAGCCTTCTGAACTCTGAAAATTTAGCAGAAGTAATATTTTAATTTTTTATAGCGAAATTCAATTTGCATTAATTTTGCACATCATTAGAAAACTTTTCAATTTCAATTTTAAGGTTAATCAACAGGCTAGTGTCCTTATCGTAGCCAACTGATTAACACTTCATTTACTTAATACAAATAAAAAACCTTTTAATATTTAAAATTAAGATTTATACAAAATTAAAAAAATTAAAAAAAAAAGAATTAATTTTTATGAAAACAATTAAACATTGATAAATTTATATCAAATTTTATAAATTTTTTTAAAAAGTCAATGAAGATCAAATTGATATTATTGAAAATTGATAGCTAGAATGTTGCATATACAGAAAACTTGGCTGTTGACGCAACATATTTGCAACATGTTGAATTCACAGAACTAATTTTTAATTTATAAATAAATTTATTCAATTTTTTATCATTTTGTTCAGTTTTTTATACTGAACTTCATAAAACTCTAAAAAAAATTTAACAAAAATATTTCCTTTAATTAAAAATTAAAATCAAGGATAAAAAATTGCAAAATATTGTAGCATTCTATGCTGCACCTTTTTACCTATAGTAAAATACTTAGTTTCTTTTTTAAATAAATCAAATCAATAATCAAATTAAAATCACTAAAAATCAAATTTAAAGCTAAAAATAAATTGTAATAATGAAACATTACAGAATCTAAAATCTTATTGATATTTTTTTTTGGTCAATTTAAAAAGAGATTTATTTTCAATTTAAGCCTTTCTGGCAATGATGAAAATTAATAAAATGTGAATTAGTTAAAAAAAATTACGTTCGGGCTGTAAATTTTGAAATAAAAACAAAAATTTTAAACGAATTTTTCTTGTTTGGGTCTAAAACTCGTTCCGCTAAATGTACCAACTAATAAAAACTTTCTAAAACTAAAATTTCTTATATATTTTTTGTATTTTTTTTTACTTTTAAACTTAAATAAAAATTTTATTTGAATCTAAAATTTTTGTTTTTGTTTTTTATTCCAAAATTCGAATTGCCATCATTTTTTTTTAGCTCAATTTTTTTTATTTAATTGCTAGAATTGACATCAGCTAAATAAATTCAATAAAAGTCGTTTATTTGTTCTGTAAATGATTTAAATGTCGTCTTAGCTTTCTTTTTAAAAATATGCACTTGAAAAATAAAAACTCTAATGATAATATTTTTATTTATCCATTAATTTTGAAATAAAACAAGAGAATATTAAGATAAAAAGCGGTCTAATTTATAATTACCAAAGCTCACTGTAAATAATAGAATTCCTTGTTTTTACCAAATTAATTGATATTTGGTCAAATGAACATTTATCCTAGATTTGTAATTGAGTTAAATTTTTTGTAAAATTTTAAAATTACAAGGTGATTAGCTATAGATTATGAAAGAGCTAATTCGTAGACAAGGTGTAAAATTCTAATAATTTGTTTCTTTGAAGCGTATTATTTAATTACTAACATGAATGGTTGTTGCAAATGGACAAGACAATTATTTGGGTTGAAAAATAAATTTATTTTTTTCACATAAGACATGTCTTTAAAATGGTCAATGTATCCAAATGATAATGATGACGATGATTAAATGCTTCATTGCATGTTGGATGCGTCGAGACTATTTTAAATTAAAAATTCTCTACGTCGAATTTAAATATTATTTAAGCTAACTATTTAGACATGTTTTTTTATTTTTTAGCTAATAACCTTCAGTCTGATGTAAAATAAATAATTTCAAAACTTTATAAATATAAAATTTCATTTTTATTTCAAAGTTATTTTATTGTGATTTTTTTCTTTATTTTTTGAAATTAAATAAAGTTGTGAAAAAATTTAAGTAATATTTATTCTATTAAATAAAACAGATAAGTTTTGAATAAAAAATTTAAATTTAAATTTTATATTCAAACAAAAAAATAAATGAAAGAAAAAGATGGATTTTTATTTAAGACTAAAGTCTCTGTTTTCGATTAGCCTTTAAGCAATTCTTAATCTATTTTTGAAATATTAGTTCGAAAATATTTAATTTTGACTTAAAATCGAAAAATATTCTAAAAATTTAGCAATAAATCACCAATTTTTCAATTGGAATTAATTGTTTCTAATCATAGCATAGCAATGTTCCTAATGAATGATGTCTTACTTTAACTATTAAATTGTTTCTATTGTTTTTACCATGAAGACTCTAGATAATTTAATCTGATTTAAAAAAATAATGGTTAATAAATGAGTGAATTTATTTATCGAGTCTCGAACTAAAACAATGTAAGAATTGTAATATATCATTTTGAAATGGTTTTTACTAACCCAAGAGCAAAAGATAAACTATTTTTTAAACAGTGGAAATGTTTGGAACAAAAAAAGAGGGTGTTAAATGAGACATTAAATTTTGTTAAATCCGAAACGAGGTCATTACAAGTTCGAAAATTTTCGAAAGATAAAAGCCGATTTAAGAATTATAGTATTCAAGGAAAAGAATTCAAGCTCATTATCACGCTTAATTACCTTCTTAATGAGGTTTTTTGCATGGTCCTATTTTCTGTAAATATGCTTCAAATTTTAAAAAATCTAAACTTTATTTCATTCTTTTTAATTAAGTTCATTTTCGTCTAAATCTGTCAGTAACACAAATCAAGTGTAATTTATTTTTTAGTGAATTATCATTTATTTCTTCAAAAAAAGTGCAGATTAGCTTTTAAACAATTTATTAGATAGATAGAAAAAACATCTAAAATATGAGTTAGACATTGTGCATCCTTGGGTATAGAACATTTTTGAACATTGATTGTTAATGTATCAAGCGATTTAAGTTATTAATGTTTGAAATTGTGGCATAACTTGGAGCCATCGTTAGTCATTTAATGTTTAAGTGTCTACGCATAATTTTTGTCTATATTGTATCTTTTTGTAATTTTTTGTAATGTAACGCTTGAGCGATTTTGCATCGACTAGTTTAAATATATTTATTAAAAAGGTTTCACAATTCTTAACAATATTAAAAAAAACTTCTTCGGTCTATTAGAGATTATCCGATTTGTTTTTAAATAATAAAAATTTGGCTGTAATTAAAAGAATTTTGAACGAAAAAATAAACACCTTCTTTAAAACATCATTCTAATATTAAGAATATGAAGACATTAACAATTAGCCTAATTAGCCCAGAATGAAGATAAATATTGTTTCGAAAACGACTTTGGAAATTTTGTCATTTTAATAGCCGTATGAATTGTATCTGTAGCATGTTTATGGATCGATACATTTGTACTACAGTTTTGGGAGAAAAACAAGTCTCTGGATTATATTAAACTTTTATCTTTATTTACATCAAAATTTTCTTTCAGATCAAAAACTTCGATTTCAAATATTTCAAAAAATCAAAGCAAAAATTTACATTTTTATCTAGACTTTAAATCTCTTTTTTCTTTCAGATAATGTCAGATTCGGCTTTATTGAATGGGCTACTCTCGACCACTACCGAAAATCCATTGGAAGTTATCAAGCGTCAACAAGAACAAATACAAAGACAATTGCTACATCAAGAATTTTTAAATAACAACATATATCAAAGTTTGCTCAATTCAGGTTTCATCCAAAATGGAAATATTCACAACAAAAATTTTCAATTAACTACCACTTCCACACAACCAAGTTTATTAAATCTACTTAAAAATAGACAATTTTTAAATGGTTTAGAGACTACTGCGTCTCCAACATCACTGTTCAGCCTTGCGTCTATTTTTCCACTATTCGAAGGCATAAGTTCACTAGGCGATGTATTCGAAAAACTTTTTGGTACCAAATTCTGGATTTATGCATTTTTGGCAATTATAGTTGGCATTATGTTCATCATAGTGACTTGTTTTTGTATGTATTGCTGTTGTTGTAATAGCCTAGGACGAACGTTTTGCAAGTGCTGCTGCAAATTATCAAAATTAAAAAAGAATAGAAAAAAAAAGAAAAAAGAGGTCGAATTTGACGATAAAAAATCAAAAAGCCGTTTTTAGACATCATTTTAGAAATTTAGTAATTTAGAATTTATTTCTCATTTGATTGTTAACTTAAAATTTAGTTATTTTTGTAAAAAAAATCCGTGTTTTTAATATTTTCTAATAAAATTTAAATAAAATTAATGAAATTTTTATAATCCAATTGATTTACAAAAAAAAGCAAAATTAAATTCAAATCATTTTAATTTCAATAAACCTTCGAAAATTTAAATTAATAAATCAATAGATTAATTAATAAATTGATAAATATTTTTTAAATCTTAATTTATTTTGAATTTTTCTGGATAAATTTTTTTTCAAAGTTGGATTTAAGTTTAAACATCATTTAAATGACTTATTTTAATTAATTATAATGGATGAGAGTTTTTTTAATTCAATTTCTTAATTAGAAATATTAATATTTAATTCAACTGGAAGGTGAAATTAAAAAATATAAATTTTTTTTAGAGATATATTTCTTTCTGCTAGTAAATTTTTTTCTTCTGCTATTAATTTTTTTTTAACTGCTAGTAAAAAAAATTAATTAATGATAGCTAAATTTTTTTTTTTGCTTTCTAAAAAATTAAATAATAAATTACTTAATTAATTAACTTGAAAAATTATATATAAACAAATAATTGATAACTTCAGGCAAGCTACTCATTTGGAAAATTCTTTTCAAGAGTATAACGTTTTATCCAATGTTATAAATAGTGAAAACTTATCAAATCCTTTACAATTAGATGAACCGATTGATTTAAATTTTGGTCAAAATTATCAAGCTGATGCACAAAAATCTTCAAATGGTCCAAAACGTCGTGGCAGATACTTAGCTTAATTTATTTATTCTCATTTTCAACTTTAATATGAATAAAATTTTATAAAAATATTTAAAATTGCTAGCAGAAGAAAATAATTACTATCATTATATTAGCTAGCATAAAAATATGCTAGCAGAAAAAAAATACAAGCAAAAGAAATAACGTCCTTTTTTTATTAGCAATTAAAACACCCGAAAAAAAATAAATTAAATTAATCTAAGATATGAGGAAAAAATATTAACACATTTTAACTAAATTTAATTATTTTTGTGTATTTTTCTTTTTGATCAATTTTATGGTCTTTGATATTTTAAAGCATTTTTGATACGATAAATAGACTGCAAAATCGTTATTTTAGTAAAAGAATCCTTAGTTACAAAATTTTATAATTTAGATTTATTAAATAAATATAATAATTAATTTAAGAATCTATAATGAAAATGCAAATAAATCAAAAAATAATTTTTTACATCGAAATTGTTTTAAAAAATATATATGTGATAATTTTCTCATATAATAATTTTCGCGAGTAAAACGATTTCAAACGAATTAAAATCATACTCGAACTCGTAAGTCATTCAATAGACATAACTTTTCTCAGACTCGATTCGAATCATCAAATAATAATTCATTTTGACTTAGACTCAGTTATCTCAAAAATGTCGAGTCATGGGTTGTGAAGTTCATTTCAATTCGATCGTTTCAATTCAGAAAAATTTGAATAACTATAAAGAATAATTTAGTTCTGTAAAATGCTTAATGTTTAAGCAAATTTGCTTAATCCGAAAATATGTGTCTGCAAAAACTCTGCAAAGTAAGTGCACACTTGATTTGAATACTTCTTAATGGCGTGCAAAATGCATAAAATTGCAGAGTATTTTGTAGACTTATTTTACTGAATTAAGCAAATTTGCTTATATTTTAAATCGGTTGATTTAAAATATGGTTTGAAATTTGCACAGAAAAGTTACGCGACAAGAGGTCATTCGCTTAAAATGGTTTGTAAAATAAGTAGAAAGTGTACACCACGAGACGTGTTTTTGACAAATAGAATTGTACCTTATTGGAATAAATTGTCTGAAAAAGCGGTCACGACGAAGAGCTTAAATAGTTTCAAGGGTTTTTTGGATGTAAAATTGAATGGTAGCTGCCAAAGCTCACTTTTGAGCTAAGTACTTCGGTACTGCATACATGCTGCAGTTAAACTACTACTACTACTAATTGAGCATTTTATAGAACTGAATTATCTCTTTTAGTAAAAAAGTAATTCAAGTTTATCTGAATTGAAATGATCGAATTGAAACGAACTTCACAACCCCGTCGAGTCACTGAAGAACAAATTTATCTGCTAATCAATTAGTTTTGCTACTAAAAAAATAATTATCTTCAATTTTTTATATATATTTACAACAATATTTTTTATTAAAAATTAGATACTATAAAATAAAATTAGCTGCCATCCAAAACTAAGCCAAATTAAAAATACCATTTTAAAATTTCTCTCTAAATATATGTGTTTCCAAATTATTTGAAAAAATTTTGATTTGATTTTTTAAAACTCTGAAATTCTAATTTACAAATTCTCATCTAAATATGATAAGAAAAAATTTAAAAACAAGTTTTTCATCTAAAAACGATTTTATTCAAAATAATTAATTTTTACTCAATAATTTATTTTAAAGTTTTTTCTTTATTGAACTGTCTTTGATATGTCACAATTGATGTTAAAGAAAAAAAGTGATTGATGAATGTTTAAAAGTTAAAAATAAAGATACGAAATATTTAATACAAAGAAAAGTAAAATAGGTATAGCTTAGGTATTCATTTTTTATGTATTAATCAAATATTAGGTAATTAAGAAATATCTATTCATTATCAAATAATTTTTCTATATTAAATTTAATTTAAGATATATAAAAAATTTTGAAATTCGACAAAAAAATAAAAGCAGAAATTTATTAAAAATTTTTCAAAATTAATTTAAAAAACATGATTTTTTTCTTTTCTTTTTTTTAAATTTCAAGTTCTAATCTAAAAATGAATTGCTAATTAATTAAAATTTTATTATCACATTAAAATAACTAGTCTAATAAAAACAATTAAAATACATCTTTATAAAACTCGAACACTTCTATGAAGAACAAAAAAAAAGGAAAATTTTAAACAAGATCGATTGAAATAAACTAAATAAGATCTTGTGTCCTTTTATAGTCAATACCAATTTCAAAAGATATAAACTTAAAGGATGATTTAATAAATTATACGACAAACCGTCTTTAGAAGATATTAAAACTAAAATGTCTAATTTATTTGCTTATTCTAGTCTTCGACAATAAGAAGCTTAATTCCGGTACTGGGGTCGGGTTTACAAAAACCACAAAATCCTCCACATGTTCCGTAAATTATGGAATTATCCTTAAAATGGAAAATTAATAGAAAATTTTAACAAAATAAAAATTTACTTTTGAAAAATAGATTTTTTGATTTGGATTCTCACCGTAATTTATCCACTTGGTACTTGGATCTAACACAAAATTGGTTCCTCTAAGATCAATGTTAAGTCTGCCTTGCTGACACTCTGGCACTAAACTATAACAATCTCCCGAGTTGCCAAAAGGTACTAGATTCCCGTAAAGCACATTTGTAAAGCTGAAATCGTCTCCAATAATGCTCAAACTAGATATGTTTAGTCTCACTTTCGAAAACAGTGTAATGCCATGATTTTCAACAGTTTCGGATTCACAGAAAGAACAGTCTGCACCGTAACGAGGCCCATATCGACATTTAGTCGGATGAATAAGCCTATAAAAATAAAATTAACAAGTAAAATTTTATTTTTAATTTACTTTTTATCATAGATTTCGGCGAAGTTACGAGATTCACCGGACTTAAGAGTAATAAATTCTTTAGGCTCTGATGTATGCATATCTTTACAATATATTTGTACAATGCTGTTACTTATATTCAAATAATAATCGTTATCTTGGTCTAAATTAAACTTTTGCTTCAATTCTTTGCAAGAGTTAACGTAGCCTTTTAAAATTTAAAATTTAATTTTTTTATATTTTAATGAAAAAATAATAGATTACAATTGGTGAAACAAAATTGATGTCTAATTGGCATAGAGTCTTGTTTACACTTGGAATAATCATGCTCTATTTTGCCATTTTTATGATAACAATAAATTTGACGAGATTGTTGTCCAATATTGCAGCTAGGTGAACACTATAAAATGTTTTTAAATCAGTAAATCTTAAAAGAAAAGACTAATTTTTCTGAAAGCTCACTTTTGACCATGGTCCAGTTTTCCAGAAATACTCGCTATCACACTCGCCAAAGTTGCAAGGCATGGTAGACGTAGGCTTTTCTTCTTGATTACACCGGATTGAAGTTGTTTTTAAAATCAAGCCTTCGATCGAGATTTTCATGCAAGTAACTTCACGAGTTTTGACTCCTTCAGAGCAACTTTTTGAACACTTAATTTAATTCATTAAATTTCAATTCATTAGGATTTTTATAAATTTATTTTACACTTGACCATTCAGAAACGAACCATCCATAACCACAAGATATATTTATACAAGGCAAACTATCCACTGGTTTGTATCTAAGAATACAATTTGAGTCATCAGTTACTTTGCTTTCAGTCAAACTCCAGCATTTAACCAAGCGATTTTTTTGCCCGAATCCGCATTTTGCAGAACACTAATATTCTATTAAATTTTGGTTTTTTAAAATAATTTTTTAATTTACAGCCTTCCAAGAACTAATTCTCCATTGGTAAGATGGTTCAGCATGTCTGGTACATGGTTTATAGCATTTTCGCTCTGTTATTGAATCAGTTCTGTTTGTTTCACAATGCGACAAATTCACATAGGACTTGGTAATAGTTTCAAAACATTTTTTCTCTAATTGTTCAGTTCCAGCCTGGCCACATTTTGCTGAACACTAAAATTTAAATTGGATATTTTTTGGCCAATTAAATCAAAATTAAATTTACTTTTCCCCATGATTCAATGAGTTTGTAGTTGCACATGGCTAGTTGACAGTCAATCTGTAATCTCTCAATTCGTGCCGAATCGCAGAATTTCATAGGTAATTCAATTGAATCATTAGTTATAGACCTACACGACACACTTCTATTTCTGTAGCCAAGACCACATTTCGTGGAACACTTTGAATATTCTGAATAATGTAAGATTCCCAGTGATGTGGTCATTACACTTTTTAACATACTACTTTGGTATCGATTGCATGTGATCCAACTCGGACATTGTATCAAATTTCCAGGTTTTTCCTTTAGATTACAATTTTCATCAGAAAGAATTGTCCCGTTTTCAAACGCGCAATAGACTTTTCTGATTCTACTGCATGTTTCCAATTCACACTTTTAAAACAATTAAATTTTTTTTATTTTATTTGAATTTGTCAGCTTACATCTGACCAATTTCCAGAAATCCAATTTGCACAAAAATTTCCACTACAACTAGTTTTATTAATTGGCTTTTGTCTTTGATCACAATTGTCATCATCAAGAATAGTTCCATTTTGAAATCTGCAAGCTACTAGTCTCTCTCTAATGCCGTTTCCACATTGGGTCGAACATGCCGACCAGTGACCATATTCCCAGCTTGGGCATGGACCGACATCACATTTCTCATAGTAGTCGGGTCGATCTTCATTTCTGCACTTATCAGAAAAGTGTCCATCATTTGTCCTACACTCTATGGATCGAAAGCGCCAACCATATCCACAAGTTACCGGACACTTAAGATACAAAAATATTATATTTTGATTAAATTTTAAAGGCTTTTAAAATTTCTGTTTATTCCTATTTTTTAATTTTAATATTTAATATTTAATTTTAATTCAAAATTTAATTTAATACCGGTCGTATTGAGACGATCTTCCACTCATAGTCTTGTCCAGTACAATTTTTAACAATACAAGTTCTTTGTTGAATTGGTTTTAATCTAGTATCACACTTGTAGATGGGTAAGATTGATCCACTATCAGGAGAAAAGCATTCAATGTTTCTAATTTGAATTCCTTTGCCACATGTGGTTGAGCACTAAAAAATTTTTTTTAATTTCAATTTGATTAGGCAAATTTTTACTTTATTCCATTCTAATGGTCGCCATTCACCACTACAATCAAAACAACGTCTCCTATTCTTGGGCTTACTTCTATTTAAGCATTCCAATGGATTTAGAACTTGACCTTGTCTATCAACACATGTTACATTTCTATGCTCCCATCCAAAATTACATCCACCCGAACACTTAGAATTAATTTTTAATTTGAATCATTTTTAGTTTAATTTCGTGAATTTTTATGATAAATTTAGATATTAAAATATTGAATCTTATTAAAAAATTATTTCACAATTCTGATTTTAAACTAAAATTTTGTTAGTCTGAAAAAAATTAACTGAACTTGAAAAAAAACTTATTCAAAGTAAATTGAAAGTTTTGGACTTGCATCCTTAATCGATATTGATATATTTTTTTTCAATTTAGTTTAAATAATTTTTATTAGAGTTTTTAATACTAATTTTTGAAATTTTAAAATTTTTGTAAAACGGGGTAAAACCAATCAATAATTGATAATTTGGAAAAAATAGACAAATACATTTTGGAGTTTAGTTCATTTATTGATTGATTAATTTTTTTAGATCTAGATAAATAAGAGCTATTATTTAGTGAGTAAATTTTTATTTCAGTTTTTTTTATAATAATCATTAAAGATTTTTTTTTCAAGGCAAAAACCTCATTCCTTTTTTTTGATAGTGTGCGTCTGTTTTTTTTCTTCTAATATCCTAACTTTTTACACAGTTTTGGAAATTAAATTTTTTTGTTCCTAATTCCTTAATTTAGACTCTTTTTATAAAAAAAGTTATTTTTTAATATAAAACTTTTTAAATTTGTTTGAACAGCATTATTTTTTTATTTAAATTATCTTGATTCTTTGGAAATTTAAAAGTTGTATTAATTATAATCAAAGCTAACAAAATTTCCAGAGTTAAATATTCTCTTTAAAATTGACTCTAAAAAACGTTAGATTCTTTGAAGGATTTCCCTTAAGTTAAAGTTTTTACTTTCAAAAATCGTTTAAAGTGAAGGTAAGCTAACTTTTTTAAATTAGATATTTTTTAAATATTATTATATTTTGCAAAAAATGTAAAAAAACTTTTTTAATTTAGACGTTTGTAAGGCAAAGTAAAATTTTTGATCAAATTTAAATTTTCAAATTTGATCAAAACATTTTAACAAAATAAAGCTATGAATTGTTATAAATATGCGAAAATCTGCGATGAAATTTAATTATTATCTAAAAATTTTAAAATTTTTCTGATCAGATTTGAAAATTGAAATTTAATCAAAAATTTTACTTTGCCAATTTCTAAATCAATAATTGAAATTTATAGTTAAATTAAAGAAGTAAGATTTTTTGTTTTTTTTTGAAAATTGTCGGTCCAATTTTTTATCAAATATTTTATTTTTTCTAGAAGTTTCTTAAAATTTAGTAAATATCGGATATTTGTTAGAAAAAAATCATTCAGATTCATGAGTTTTTGCAAAAAAGTTTTTAAACATTTAATTAATAGTTAAGTTAACATTTATAAAGTTCGATGATGGATAAATAAACTTTGGATATTCGAGTTCATATATTTTTCTTAGCCATTAATAAATATGCCAAGACCTTGAACCACATTTCATAATATGACTATTCTGTGATGAATAAATTTTTTAAAAAAATCAAATATATATATTTTTTAACATATGAGAAGCGGCATGGTTCTTTATTATTTCTGTGGGCGATTTTTTCAAAAATTATTAGCAAGTTGAAATTAACTTAATCTCACCACGCTACTCTCTATTGTGAAATCAAATAAATTCAAGATTTTACACAATAAGAGAAGCATAGTTAAACTAAGTATTTTAAAGAGTATTATTTTTAATTTAAAATTAAAATTTTTACCTCGGACCATCTTGACACTTTCCAAAAACCAGAACATGTACAATTTTCAAAAGAAGCTGGTTTTTCCTTGATCGGACAATCAGATTGAATATTTGAAGAGCAATACACAAATCTTTTTCGTAAACCAGAATTACAGTTACAATATGACCACTTGGTTGTGCGCCATTCAGGACATGGTAGGTGAGAGAAACATTCTTGTTGGTCAAGTGGCTTGATGCTCGAATCACATTTTGAGTCATCAGCATTTTCCATAGTCAATACATCTGAACTTATTCTAAAATACCATTGATTATCACTGAAGCGGTTGATTTCTTTTCTTAGTAATTGGCAAGTAATTGAACGTGTTTGGTATCCAACACCACAGGTCGCCGAGCATTCAGACCAGTCATTAGTTTTCCATTTAAAGCATTCAGCTAACTCACACTCTTCTTCTTCCTGTGGTCGTGCCAAATCAACACATAAAGATTCTTCTGCTTTTTTGTCCTGATACATACAATACAAAGTTCTGTTTCGCTTGCCCTTCTCACACGTTCCAATGCATTCATTCCATGATCCTGGTAACCAAAATGGACAACTATGCATATTACAACTCTCGAATTCATTTGGCATTTTTTCCGTATCACATAAATAACGCGATACAATATGTGATTTGTTGAAAACACAGTAAAGATTTCGTTTGCGTTCACCAGCACCGCAAGTTTTCGAGCAATCATACCAATCTGATGCTCGCCATTCGTAGCACTTTTGATCACATTTTTCCAATTTAGATGTATCCGGCTTGGCAACATTCACACAATTTATGGGACTCACTATTCGAGCAAATTTTTTTTCATAACAAATAAAATTGGGCTTTTTAAAGCCATCCTCACAATTACACTTTAAATAAAATGATAAAAAAAATCTAAATTCATTTTCTAAATTTACTTGAATATCCAAAGTTCTCCATTCGTAATTTTCACAAGGGATTAAGCATTCTTTCTTCAAAGAAGACACCATTATTTTATCTTTTTGATCACAATAGCCCAAGTCGATTTTAAATTTGGAATCACTGTTTTCATAGCTAAGCATGCATTGCATCCTCAGGTTTTCCCATCCCTCTCCGCATACACCATTAAAAGCCGTGCATCCCACCGAATAATAAGTTAAACTTTTTTTTTATTTAAAAATTTTTTTCTAGTCAAAATAAAAAAAAAAAAAATTTACTTTAAAGAACAATGCGTATTACAAGACTCGAAGCGCTCTTGTTCCTTACAAAAATATCCCGTACACTGTTTAAAGCTAATTTTTTTTCGACCATTACAAATTTTATCACAATCACTCTCTACCATATCTGTTACATAGCTATCTGACCTTACGAGATTATGTTGTTGGCCAAAATTAGAAGCATAGGACTTCCAGTAATTGGCACCTTCAATTTTTTCCTCTTTTTCTGGTTTTGGCACAAAATATTTAAAGCTGATTTTGTTTTCGAATATTTTGCTACTACTTAAAAACTTTAAAAAAATTCAAAATCAAATTAACTATAAAAGCTTGATTTAATTACTGAAACTATTAAATCTTGAGTGAAATTTCCTCTGGACTGAATAATCTCAACTGTTTCATTTACAATATAATCAATTAATTTCCCTTCAAAATCAATGGTTGTAGATGTCTTGGATATAACATAGTGTCCGTTTAGTAAAGCTTTGTTATGAGATCTTATAGCTTTTTAAAAATATTTTATTTTTTTGATGTTTTTTTTTCTTTAATTTAATTACAAAGACAGCCCAAGTCATCACTTTCTTTGTACCGGTGTATGTAGATACTTGTAGTTTTGGCTGGTAATGTGGCCAAAAAATTATAACCTTTAAGATTAAATTATTACACACGACTAGTTTTTATCTAAAAACAAAAAGTAATACCAAATTTATTAGGTGATTTAACTTCAAAGTGCTTTTCGTCACATGATTTGTTCTCTCCGCCACAAATTCCGCATTTATCCTCTGATTTATTTGAATACAAAATATTATCACATCCACCAGGCTTAATAAAAAAAAAATTTTGAATAAAAATTTTATTGAATCATTTAATTTAAAAAAAAATTTACCAAACAATGTCCATTAACACAAATATCATGAGAATCTAAACTACATTTTGTTCCATCAATTACTATGGGACTAAGCAAAGCAAACGTAGATTTTTCTTCAATATGACAAAAAAGTAAACACTTCCTTCTTGGATCTATTTAAAAAATTACTAAAATTAAATAAATATTTAATTTGTAAACTTATACCTGATGAATAATATGCCTTCCATTCTAAATTTGCATTAGTAATGCTAAATCCCATTTGATCAGCTAATTTTACGTTGCTCGTTTTTTTTGCAGATACTCTACACTGTTCATCGCGAAAATCAACTTCCTTGAGTTCACAGTTCTTCAAAAAAATATAGATAAAAATTTTGTTGGATTATTTTTCTGAGTTTCTACTTGAGTATTGCATGACTCATACCATACTCGTTTTCCAACGCAATATTTTCCACCATTTTTTGGTCTTTTAGATTGTTTGATTATTTTAATTTAGAAATTTTTTTATTAATTACTCAGGGTTGTCACAAGTGCGATATCTTTTGCGGACTCCACCGCCACAACTGCGTGAACAACTTGTAAATTCGCTCCACTCGCTAAAGCCTCCATCAACTGGATTATTATTTTTATTTTTCGGGTTAACACATTCACCATTCAAGCATATATCGCCATTCTAAACAAAAAATTAAAATAATTCAAAATAATCTGTCAAGCAAAAAAAAATATATTTACATATGAGCCTCTAGTTCTACAAGGAGTACCATCAGCCCATTTTGTATTCGTGGTAACGCATTGATATGCGTTAGATTTTGGTGAATCTGCTTTACACCAGAGAATTTTACAATCTTCTTCCTGATTTTAAAATAAAGTTAAGTTCTAAGATTAGAAAATAGATCATTTAAATAGTTAGTTACCGGATTATGATCACATTTATCACTTTTGATTCCAAAAATTTGTTGGCATTGATTCTTTAGGCTGTAAAAGTTATTGTAACCAGGATATCTAGCACTTTTGATCATATTATCATCGAATTGTTCCAAAGTATTTTCAAAATTTAAGCTACTATTTAAAATGCTTTTTGAATAGCTGGGAATATTGAATAAACACTCGCCATCACCGGCTCTAAAATTATTAAATTCATATTTTAAATCTAAAATTATTGTTTCCGTTTACCTTAAAAAATCATTCAATTCTATAACACTACAATTTGACCATACTTGGGTTTTTTTTGTTAAATCAAGCATAGCAGCCATCATTTGGGTAGCAGAATTGTTTAAATTTTTGCATCTTTCTTCGTCTACATGTTTCATTCCCAATCTAAAAGATTTTTTAATTTTGAGCTTATAAGAAAGTTAGTTCTTACAAATGTCCAATTTCGTGAGCAATGGTATAAGCCGTGTTAAGCCCGGAGTCTTCAATTACCGCACAATTCTGGTAAGGTACACATACTTGGTTCAATCTAGCTATTCCTAGGGTCTCACAAACATCTTTAGATTTACAAATATCTCGTCTTTTATAAAATTAAATTTTTTATTTTTTCAATAAATTTTTAAAAAATACTTTGTTATTAGAATAGCAACGTCGATTTGTTTGTTGATATTTTTCCATTTTCTGTAATTATATTGCCATCTGCAAAATTTCGATAGAAGTTTTTCTGCCTCCCATTCGTTTCCAAGTTTTTTAAGCTAAAAAAATTAGTAAAATCGAAACATACATTGACAGCCTACTGTTTCTTCGCGGTAGCTCGGCTCTTCAATTTCATGTTCATATATTATATCACTAATGTAAACTCTGATCGGATTAATCAAAGTTGGGTGCTGGTATAGTTGTGTGGTCATGAACAAAAGAGTTATTATGTGATTGTTGAGGTTTTCGCCATAGAAATCATACATTTGACGGTCCACAACCACCAAAAGCTCCAAAAATACCCTTCGATCGACCACGTCGAGAAAGAAATTGCTCTCTCTCTTTTTTCGTTTGTGAGTATCATTTAATTTTATCTTGGCTGATCGAATGACTTAAATAAAAATTTTATTCTTAATTTATATTCACTCAAAAATGAAATTCGGAATTAAAAATGGAAATAAAAAGAGATAAAATTTATTTATTTATAATAGCTTGGAATATAAATAAATAAATTTAATATGTTTTTCTCTCTAGATGATTGATTATAAATTAAATAAAAAATCAGAAAATTTTTTGATTAAGTCTTTAAAATACTTGGTACATTGACATTTCAAGAAAATTAACTAAAGCAACTAGACCATAATGAATTCGAGTGAATTTCGCGCACTCAAAATAAAATAAAATAAAAAATGATTTTTTGCTTCTGAATTTTGTGATTAATTGAACGAATAGATCATAAAAGTTTTAAATACTGAATTTTTATCTATTCTAGCATTCATTTTTTCAGAATGTCATATTTTTTAAATTAAATTTTTATCTGCATATATATTGTTTATGAAATGAATTAAAAGGTACATTTGAATTGAATTTATAAATTAATTCAAGATCCGTCAAAATAGATAAATTTAAATTCTGAAATTAATTATCCATTTAAAAAAATACCTTCGGTGGCACTAGATTCATATGTTGTTTGATTTTTTGTTTCATTTGATTTTTTCTTAAAAAGAAAATGAGTCTCAGTAAATTTTGAACTGTTTTCAAAATCAACAAATGAAAATTCATATAATTTATGAGATTTTGAGTCAAATTCTTCAATCGGTTCCAAAAAATACTCTTCATCATTAATTGTAAAACTCCCACTCTTAAAAAGTAATGAACATATGGTAGAAGAAAAATTTTAAAAAATCTTACAATTCGGCCTTTATGACAAAGATTTAAACACAAAAGAGACTCTATCTGATTGTCAACACGTCCATTAAAAAGACAATCTGAATAAGGCGAATTGGAATTGGTGGAAACATTGTCTTTTCTAATAATCTGTTGATTTAACCATAAATCTGGTGATAAAAATATTCCGTTTGGATTAAGTATTAAGTTAAACTTAAAACTACGCTCAAATGCGTAAATGTAAAATGAATCTAAGCTTGTGTATCCAATATGGGCATCTTTTGAGTTCTGATTGTGGCCAGAATGATTATCTTGTAAATTAGCTGTTTGTTTTGCATTAATTAATTCTATTGAGTTAAGTTCAGGGCCTTTTTTAAAATCAAATTTAAAATTAATAAAAAATTATGAATCAAGGTAAATTTAAATATTTGAAATTATTATGAATTTTAAATATACCTTAAAAATGTAAATTTTTATAAGTATTAAAATTTTTTTAAGTATTTAAATAAAATAATTTATAAGTAATTTAAATTGGTGTTAGTCTAAAGCTTACTTTTAATTGAAGTTGACGCTAATTTAAAAAAGCATACACATAAGTAGGTAGTTAAGATAATTTTGACTGTACCATGACTCGATATGACATATTTGAAAAAAAAAATGGCCAGTTCTAATAAATAACTTATAATTTTCCTCATTTTTTGTGGAGATTTATGCGAGCATTGTATAAATATTTTGAATTTAAAAATACGAGTCTGTTTTTGGTAAATAACGTAGTTGGTATCGGTTAAATACCGGTTTTACTTTTTAAGCATATTCGTAATCTCATTGCTCTTTGAATTTTATCTATAGTTAAAAAATAAAAAAAATTATCTTCAGAGTGTCAAATAAACCTGCTAGCTAAGCTTTGGAATCAGTTTTTCAGACGCTTTTAAAGCTATTAAATTCAATTTAGAATGCTTTGCTAATCAAATAGAATTGTTAGATAATTCGTTTCGTTTCATTCAAATCTATGAATAAACTAAACTAAGGCTTCATTTAACTTAATACTGCTTTAAATAAAAATGTGTAATTCAAATTACTATTTAGTTGAAAAACCTGGAATCAACACTAGTAATTTGTACAAAAACATAAAAACATTCTGAAAGGCACGTTTTTTTTAGTTAGCTCAAGTTTAAAAAGTGAGATAAAGAAACAAATCCTGGTAGCTGCAGTTTGAAGCACTATGTCTGATTTCAACTTGAGGAAATAGTTGTTTCAATATTATCTAATTTAATAATAAATAATGTTTTTGAGAAATTTTAAATTTATTTAATCCGTGTCTGATATTTGAATCTTAGTCTTAATTTTAATGTTTTCCTCAGCATTAAATTTTAAATTCTCACGCTAAAAAATTACTAATTTAAATAAATTATCTTAAAAATCTTGAAAGTTAAACTTTTGAAAAATGCTAAAATAAATTTTCAATAAACAAAAATCTTAATTGATTTATTTTAGTTGTTATTTTATTTTAAATAACCTTAAGACAGGTATAGGTAAACTTAAATTTGCAACTAAAAAACTGATAAAGCCAGTTAAAAAAAATTAATTTTTATTGTTTAAATTAAAAAATAATAATCAATTGATTGCTTAACATGAATAAAAATAATTTTTTTTCATCGACTTTTTATTTTAGATTAAAATTGGTGTGCATATTCTGATCTAAATTTTCCACAATTTAACTCAGACTTTTTATTTTATTTAGATTGATTATAACATTAAGTAATGTTTATTTACATTTTTTAATGAACGGTTTACAATACTGGAAAATCTTTATCTAATAAAAATATGTTTTTAAAAGAAAATTATTAGTTTTAAATCTCAGTTAAAATTATTTTAATTTCTTTAAACCGTAGATATTTTGCTGGTAATAAAAAATAATAACTTTTTATATTAATTTCAATTAAGTATAAGGAACTTCATCTCAAATTCTAACTAGCATGTTACAGCTTGAAATCATTATCATAAACTCGTAAATTTATATAATAGTATAAAATAGTAATTATAATTCTTTCTTCAATTTCAAAATCATTAGTTTATAACTTTTATACGACTTAATTTGAATAATTAAAGATTAAAGTTTAGAACAAATTTTTTTAGACCTGGAAATTTTATACAGCTGAGCATATCAATCTGAGATTTTATCTGGACATCTATTTGAAAAATGCGGCTATGACGTATTGAGCAGAATAAATAAAAGCAAAGCAAAATATTTCTTTTTAATTTAAAAATAAATTGAAAATTTTAAACAAAAAATTAAATAAAAGTTAAAGTAATTCAAAGCAATGTTTAAAAAAACAGTGATGTTTCTATCAATACTCGATCTATCCTTCAAAATATAAAGATTTTTTAAATTTTTTGCTTTTGTTTACTTTTAAAAAGTTATCTTAAATAATTTAGAAAATTTATTTTTAAAATAACTGTAAATAATTTAAATAAAATTGGTGTTCAATTAAATAAAACATATTTTGCAGCAGTTTTTGCTCCCAACTTCACCACCGCTAAAAAAGAATTTATAAATTAAAAAGAGTTTTTTTTCATTTTTAATTCTTAATTCACTTTTATTGTTACTAACATCATAAATAAATATTGCTAAAAGGTTCAGTTAAATAAATTAATTTTTTGAAATTATGTAAATTTTAAAATTTTAACATTTATTTTAAAATTTTTTGATGGATATTAACGGTTTTGAATATAAAAAATAAATTGCCAGAATATCCTTTAAAGAAAAATTAAAAAATTTTTGAAAATGAACCCTAGATTTTTGAATATAAATGATGTAAAAATTTACTTCATGAATTCTCCATTTTTCAATCTTTTTTAATTAAAAAAAATTAATTTGTTGTATTTATATTTGTCTAGAAAAACGCTAATAAATGCTTAAATCATCTAGAAAAACAAAAGATTTCGTTAGTATGATTCTCAGTTAAAGGCATTTTTCAAAACCTATGACATCTTAATATATTAATTTATTCCTTTAAATTTTCCATTTACATCATTAACAATTTGAGTAATTTTCTTAGACTGCATTTTTTCTTTTTGTATTTCTTATAAAATTAAATCTTAGCTTTAGCTTCAGGTTTTTACAAATTTACAAACTTTTCAAGTACTAAAGATAAAGATTTTGTAAAAAGTTGATTCACAAGCTTAAATGAAACATTAATATGCATTTTTTAAAAATTTAAATTATTGAATTCTGCTGCTTGAATTGATTTATTTGTTTATCATAATTTTTAAAAATTTAAAAAAAAAAATTTTGTAAATAAAATAATACTGAAATATCTTAATTAACCTTGAAATTAACTTTTTCAAAGTAAGTCATCTAATTTAATTTTAATTTCGCAAAATGTAAAATAAAATATGGTTGATTTAGATTTGAGTTCTAAATGAAATAATGAAAAGTTAACAAAATATAATTAAACTTTTATAATAAAATATCTATTAAAAATAAATCATTGAATGATTTATTTCATTGTTTAAGTTCAATCGACGACTTTAAGATTAGAATAAAATTCTTCTCAGAAATATAAATTTCATATAATCAAAATGCTTAGAGGATTTTTATAATGTTACATTTTCTAACATTATCTATCAAGATTTCTTTTTCTTTTGTTCAAGCAGTCAGTTAAAAATGTTCACTCGTTTAAGACCAATCATTTTAACATATTAATCAAATTTCTGACTTATGTTAGACAAAATTTTTTAATCCAGCTTCACAAATTTATAAAATAAAATTACTTATCTAAATTTGACTGAATAATATGAGATTATTTTAAACTTAAAATATTTATCTTGATTAGGTATCAAAAATATGATTAAAGAATGAAGTTTAATATTTTATGATTAAAATTTACTGTCAATATTTGATGTGATGTTTCTGAACCAAAATTATCAATGTAAAAATTTTATTATATTTATTATAAAATGATTATTGATAAAATTTATCATTATCGTTGTTCGTTATTCGATTTCTTTGTTTAATTATTAGAATATTTAAGTAAAATAATTAATTTAAAATCTTGGTATTTAAATTCAATTTTTTTATACTTTGAAACTATGATTTAAAAAAATATCAATATTTTATATGAAAAAAAATTTCGCATTTTTACGGAAATAATTTTTGATGGATTGCTTGATTCAAAGGAAAAAACCTAAATCTAGACAGCTATTATTGATTGTATTTTTTTAAATATTTATTCTGTTTAAAAAAAATATTCCTATAATTTCCTCTATTTTTTTTAAATTCGCATTTCAAAAAACCTTTAAATATAGTGAAAAATAGGTTTTATCAGAATTACGCGAAAAACCAGAAATTAATCTAATCTAATTTTTTCTGCTTAAAGAAAATTTATAAATATATTATCCTACAGTTAGTCAGCCTAAAATTAAAAATAATCAAATAATTAAGAATCAACATTATATTTAAAAAAATTTTTTATTTTTTATTTAGTCATTTTTCCTCACTGTAGTAAAAAGAAAGCCAACTCAAATTTATCTAATAAATATTAATTCAACTTAATAATTTAGTCAACTTAAAAACTTTTCTTAATCTGTAATTTAATTAATGAATAAATAGTTATTGAATAATTAAATCAAAATGGTATTTTCGAGTTACAATTTAGCCCTGTATAAAAAAAATATTTTTTAAGAGGCTAATTTATTTTAATAAATCATTTTGATTAACGATGATTATTAAGAAATAGTAGTAAAAATAATGTTAACAGTTTTAGATAAAAAAAAAAACAATAATTTTTCACTTTGATAAATTTCACTGCTTTGATAAATATCAGATTATGAAAACAACATAACATTTTTGTTCAATTTTAGTTTTTTTATTAATTTTCCTAATTTTTCATTAACTTTATCCTTGAAATAACAATCAGTTTGATTAAACTATTCGATTAAAAATTCTATCAGTCTAAAATTTTTTTAAAATATTTTTCGCATGGCCATCTGTCCTTTTTAAAACAAATTTTTAAATTATAAAATTTTATTTTATATAAAAAATCCGTATAACTTAGAAATAAAATGCTCAAACTGAAACTGAGATATCTAAACTTACAAAATTATCTGATCTATAGATCATTTGCATAATTTTTAAAATGTTGCATACGCTTTTTTTGTTCAAGGATTCGGGATTAATGCGAACAGCAACTATTGGAGTAAGAAGAATATTTTAAATTAATTAAGAGAAAATCAAGCTTGTGAGTTCGATCCTGTTTCATTCGGAATTATTAATCACTGCAGAATTTTCTCGAATTTTAATTAGGAACATATTTTTGGTAATGTAATTTTTTTAAACATTGAAATATAAGATAATTTACAAATATTGATAGATTCAGGACTTTGTAAAAAAAAGTTATCTGATTTGAATTACTATTCAAATAATGCTAAAAAATTTTTTTAATATCATGCTTTTACAGAGTAATGTGCGTTTAAATTCCAATTTATTAAATACTAAGTCATGAAATTATTTAATTCAAAAAATTTGAACCATATTTTGATAACGATTCAAATAAAAAAAAATAATAAAATTAAAATTTTTTTTTTTAAATCTAAATGATCCACAGTGAATTAAAATTTTAAAGCAGTTTAAAAGAAAATTTTAATAACAACGTTCTTGATTTAAAAGAAAAGTTCTCTTCTTATTATGCTTTACTATTTTAAATAAAATCTTTTTTATGCAAACCTTTATTAAAATCAAAATTTTAAAAAATAAAAAAATGAACCAAACAAAAAATCAAAAAAAAAAAGCTTCATTTTCATTAAATAAAGTCAGGGAAGTAGAAATTCGGATTATTTTTTTGCGCATCGGTGACATTGATACACTGAACGAAAAATTTTTCGCCGAAATTCTGATCGAAAGCAGATGGGAAGATCCTAAACTCAGCGTAGAATTTGATTCTGACTTGGACTCATCAATTGGCGAAGAAGACAAGGAACTTTCAAATCCAACAAAATACTGGAATCCGAAAATTTATGTTGAAAATTCTCTTAATGATCCTAAACAAACTGTTTTCTACAAAGCTAAAAAAGAACTCAAAGAAACCAATAATGATCAAAATGAGCTTGATTCAGCGCAATCCAAGTCATTTGCCAAATTCTGGCTCTACGAATACAGAAAAATTAAAGGCCATTTTTTTGAAAAATTAGATTTGCAATATTTTCCGCTCGATGTCCAAGGTTTAAGTATAATAGTTACCACATACAAATCCAACAAAGAAGTATCATTAGTTCACAATAGAAAAAAACCTTCAATTATCAACAATAATTTAACAGTAGATAAAGATATATGGTAATTTTTACTTACAAAAAAAATTGCTTTTATACTTTATTAGAAATTTTTTTGTATAAGAGTAAAATTAATAATTTTTTCTGTTTTTATTATTTTTTTAAGGCATCTATTTCAACACGTGCAGTCTAAAAGCAATTATGACTTATTGTTAAAAGATGAGCTAAAAGTAAATGATCAAATGGAAACCAAAAATGAAATGATAACGATTAATCAGCCTATTAAGTTTCCTATGATCATTTTCCAATGCAAAGCTGCTCGTAGATCCGGCTATTTTTTCTGGAATGCATATTTTTTAATTTTTTTAATTACTTCAGCAGTATTTTCAACATTTTCGATTCGATTCGATCAGCCACAATTTAGACTACCAACTACCGCTACACTTATGCTAACAAGCATTACTTTCCGATGGAGTTATAGTAGTCGTTGTTTGCCAACTGTAAATTACCTAACCTCCTTAGATAAATATTCAATTAATTCTTTGATTTTAATTTTTCTTTGTCTGATTTGGCATGGACTTGGCACTGTGTTCCTTAATTTTTCCGATTGGGATACAGTTAAAAAATTAGACAGATTATTTCTAACATTTTTGATTCTAATATTTTTATCAAGTCATGTGATTTTATTTATTTGGTTAAAGTCGGCAAATTCCATTCGAAAAGCCTTGAGAGAAAGAGATAATCTTTATGAACAGGCCAAGTCAAATCAGTCGATGCTTTCAGAGGAATACGAAATTGATCCTAATAATAACATTGCAAATAATTCGAAGCGATTTTCAGTTTTTAGCTCAATAAATTACATCGATGCAATTAATTCTGGAAAAAAGCTAAGTATGTCCAGAAGACCAACTCTTTTGAAAACCAGCCTGCCAGATATTAAAGAAAACAATGAAAAACTTTTACCAAAAGAAGTCTAGATTTTTTAATTATAATGTAATTTTAAATACAAATTTATTAATTCAATTGTTTTAGGAAAATTTTAAAATAAAAATTTTTAACTTTTAACTCTTTAATTTTATTAATATAGTTAGGGTTATCATAATTATTCGTCGAAAATTAAAATGCAAGTATTATCCAATTTTAATAAAGCAATTTTGTTCACGATTCAAATTATGGAATTTTAAAAAAGAATCAGTTAAAAAGATTTAGTGTTTGTATCAACTCTAATAAACTCTACTAAATAAAAAAAGTTCTATTTTTAATAATTTTAAACCAATTTTGTTAGTAATTGGTAAAATCAATAAGTAAAAAAATAATTCCGTCAATGTCATCGTCACTACGCTTCTCAACACTCAAAATAACTATGTTCTCTCTTATCTTCTCAAGTTTGATATGTTTTAATTCAAATCATTTTGTAAATAAAAAAGTGAACCTTCAATGTCACTAATAAAAAATTCTTCATTTAACTTTGAATAAAAAAATACCAGAACACAAATAACTAGCTTTATTTTTAATTAATAAAATATTTGTTTAAAAAAAAATTTTTAAATTTAAGTATACAAATAGAGGGACTTGTGATAAATTTAAAAAAACAAATCAATAGCGTTTAATAAAAATATTTCGAAAATATGGTGATTGTTTAATTTGTTTTAAATGAAAAATCTAGTTAAAAACGCTTTTTTCTAAATGAAACAAGCCTGGCATTTGGTATCAAAACCAAAAATTAAGTAATAAATTTGGTAAATAAATTTATATTTTTGTAAACATTTAAAAATAAAAAAAAATTTCTTTTTATCAGATTATTTTGAAGAGACCAAGAGAATTCTTGCATAGTGTATAAACTTAGCTTCTTTAAATGTCGATTTTTTAAATTGATAAAATGTTTCACAATTGAGGCATTAAATTTAATGATTTTCTAAGATATAAAAAGCTAATTATTTTACAATTTAACAATATTTTAAATTTTTGAAAATCAAAGCTTTATTGAGAGTTAGTAAAAATTTTGTTCCAATTGATTCAAGTTAATTTCCGACAAAATGTCCATGAAACAAAAACCTCGTTTGGTGGAAACGCGAGTGATTTTTTTGCGCATAGGAGAAATTGACACAGTGAACGAAAGATTTTTTGCCGAAATATTAGTCGAAAGCAGATGGGAAGAGCCAAAATTGAGTTCAGAATTTGACACTTCCAAGTTGTGCTGTGAAGAAAAAGAAATAAACAATTCAAATAAATATTGGAATCCGAAAATTTATATTGAAAACTCACTTAATGATCCGAAACAAACTGTTCATTACAAAATAATGAAAGAGTATCAAGGAAAGCAGATACTAATCAATCCCGAAGAGACAAAATCTTTATTTAAATTTTGGTTTTTTGAATACCGAAAGATTAAAGGACATTTTTTCGAAAAGCTTAATCTTGAATATTTTCCTCTAGATGTCCAAGATTTAAGTGTAATAGTCACAACTTTTAAATCCAACAAAGAAGTTCTCTTGATGCAAAACAAAGAAAAACTTTCGCTTGTTGGTAGCAATATGACAATAGATAAACACATATGGTTCTTTTTTTTTAAAGTTTAAGCATTATAAATTTTTGATTTTGTCTTTTTTTTAGGCACCTATATAAACATGTTGAAATAAAAAGCAATTATGAATTTCTAGTGTGCGAAAATACAAAGAACGATCCGGAGGAAGATTTGGAAAAAAATGAAAAGAGAAAATCCATTCAAAATATTATACAATTTCCAATGATAATGTTCCAATGTAGAGTATCTCGTAGATTTGGATATTACTTTTGGAATGCCTTTTTTTTAATATTTCTAATCACTTCTCCTGTTTTTGCAATCTTTTCCATTCGTCCTGATCAACCCCACTTTAGGCTTCCCACTACAGCTACACTTTTGCTCACTAGTATCACATTTAGATGGACTTACAGTGCTCGATGTTTACCCACGGTTAATTATCTGACATCTTTGGATAGTTATTCTATAAGATCAATAGTTTTCATATTTTTTTGCCTATTATGGCACGGATTTTGCACTATATTTTTCAATTTTTATGATTTTGAAGTAGTAAACAAAATAGATAAGGTTATTCTGGGTATTTTGTCTCTGTTGTTCATTTTAAGTCATTTGATACTTTTGTTCTGGATTAGATCTGCTCATAAAATTCGTAAAATAATGAAGTTAAAAGATAAGACTTTTATAACATATCACTCTAAATCAAGTAAACGTATCATAAATGATTTATTACAACTTTATACATATGAGCAATTGGAAGAAATGTCTGCTCGAAATTCAATTTTCAGCACTGTTTATAACATTGATTTGATAAATGCGATTCAAAGAGATAATCCTATTATGAGACGACTTTCGCACTTTACAGGAGGTCTGTCCAATATAAGTGAAGTAAACGAGACATTTTAGAATAGTTTAAATTATTTAATTTAAATAATTTTGAAAATCAAAAATAAAATAAATAATTATTTTGAAAATTACATGAATTCTGATTTTTAAAGAGCTAATTTATATAATTTAAATGGTATAAATTTTAATATTAAGAAATTTAAATTTACCCTTGAATGATTTATACTTTCTGGAAGATTAAATAAATAAAATAAAAATATAAACTTGCAAAAAATGCGAAATTAATATAAATTCATCAAAATAATTGTTGAAACGGTTAATCAAATATAATATAAACATTTAAAAGTTTTGAGAAAAAAACAGCAAAAAATATTTTTTAACTATCAAAAATCGAGTGAATTTTAGAGGTTTAATTACAAATTTTGAATATATTTTCATTAATGCCAATCATAAAATGATTTATTTTTGTGAAAATTTTTTATTTGATTCTAAAATTTCCATGTTATATGTATGTTGGTAAAATCATAAAAAATTATATAAAAATTATCAGTTAAATCCCTTTTAATTGGCATAATAAAATTCATGATGAAGATAGAATAAAAAAAGATACTCAGAAGTTAAGCATAATGCATAAAATGTTTTTTTGAAAATTTTGTGTGTTTTTACCATTATTTACTTTTATTTCGACCAATTTTATAGAGACTTGTTTAAAAGTCCGAAATAAAAGTCAAAGTCATTAGATCTTTTTATCATTTCGTCATCTTTATACCGTTCCAGGTAGTTAAATTCGGCCTAGGCGGCCTAGTTAAATTCAAAGTCACTAAAATTTAAGATCAAAAAAATAAATTCAAAAACAGTCCGGACTCGGACTTGACTTGAGACTTGTTTACTTTTTAAAAAACTCAGATTTTATATAAAATTAATTCATTTTGAGAGAATTAATAAAAAAAAAAATTTTTAGTTTCACTTACTCAATTAATTTTTTGAAAATTTTGTCAATTGAAGAAAAAACGAATATTTTATTTAAACTAAAAAGTATTTAAAAAGCTCAATAATAGACATTGCTACATTTTTCTGTTTAATATTTTCTGAAACATTGAATATTTTAACTAAAACTTTAATTTGGAACTATCAAAATTATTTAATTCAAATAAATGTAAAAAATAATAAATGAAATGCAAATATGAATCTTTTAACTCTGTATTGATATTTAAAAATATGGAAAAGTTTTTATTTATTTTTTTTCTGAAACTCTGGAATTTTAAATAATTTTTTCAAAATATAAGCGATAGAATAAAAGTGCTTAGCCTTTAAAATTTAAATTAAAAACAAATGAAAAAATAATAATTTTTTTTAAATGATTCTTAATTTTAGTATAAAGGCAAAAATGAAATCGGGCTTGGCTTCATCCTTAATTTTTTAATTTAAAAAAATCAAATCAAAAGCAGATTTTAAATTACCAATTTTGTTTTGAAAATTCAGTGCCATCAGCATCATAAACATGAAATGTATAAATATTTCTCGACTTCGCTGACAGATTTGGAGCACTTCGATGAACTACTAAGCCATCAATTAAAATAGCATCTCCTATTTTATCCAAATATCAAAACCTTTTTAAAAAAGACAAAAAATTGTGTATAAAAAATACCTGCTTTTACTTCAGCTGATATAAATTTGCTGTTATCATATGAAAATTTTGGTACACCATTGGTGTATACTAAAAATTTTCCTGCATTAAACTCTTCATCATTAGGATTTCTTATAAATCTGGTGACCAGTGGTCCTTTTGTTGAAAATTGAATTTTGAATCATCTAAATAAAAAATACAAACCTTTATGTGATCCTGGTATAAACTCCAAACAACCATTTTCATTTGTACAATCTTCTAAAGCGATCCAAATTCCCGTTACTTTTAATGGTTCAGTATACAAATAGCTCCCGTCTTGATGAGGCATTACCTCACCGCCAATAAAAGGCTGCTTGAAAATATACATGCTTTGGCAAACAATTGGTTTTTTGTATCCAAATGATTTAAATATTTCCTTAACTTGGTTATCGAATGTTGTTTCTTTAAAAACAGGATTTAATGCATGCAAAGCATGACCGATTTTGTTGAATATTTTGACTGATTTATCATTTTTTTCCAAAATTTCTTTTGCTCTTCCTTCTAAAAAGGGTCGAATTTTATCAACACTACTCAAAAAGTATTCATCAGCAGCCTTTGATACAAAAAAATAGAATATGATGTGACAATTTAAAGAAAAAATACCTTAGTAGAATTTTCATCTGCTAAAAAAACAGATATTGTTTTGATTTGCTCCAAAAAGTTATTTGTTTCTATCACTTTATCAATCTCTGTTTTAAGTTGCTGGCATTTTTCCTTAGTTAAAAAATCCTTAATAATCAAAAAGCCATCTTGGTCGAACTTTAAAAGAAATTTAAAATTTATTTTGATTTACTAAAATGGAGGAAAAAATTACTTTTTTTAATTGATCTTCGTTTAGCATTTTAAAATTTAAAATCTATAATTAAAAAAAAACTTGGAAAATTATTCAATTCTTACTAGATACTAAATTATCATTTTTTTTAGCATATTTAAATTATTTGAAATTTTTTTAAATTGGATTGGTAATTATGCTTGAGATTTTCATGTTTATTTATTTTTTTGCACAATGAATCCTTTGTTTAAAAAAATTTATAAACTTTTTTGATTTTTAAATTTGATTGATAAACCCCTATTATCCATTAATGAAAACAACGATAAAAATATTATTTGAATGACCATTAGAAAAATAATGAATACTAAGAAAATAAATTTAATGTTAAAAAATTATTTTAGCACAACAAGTATTTATAGCGGCGGGAAAAGGTTTGAATTAAGTACAATCAGCTTCGTTTTCTATGAATAACCATTTGTCAAATTCGGTTTTGAAAATATTCCTTGCGTCTTTTAAAGATATTTTAGAGCTAAATTTTTTAATATGCATATTAAGCTAAACCTTTTCTTTATTTGATATAAATATTTTAAAAATCTAAACTTTGAATTCAATTATCTATATTAATTCAATTACTGTATATGGCAAGGCTTTTTATTTATTGATAAGCCATATTTAGATAAAAGTCAACATTCAACAAAACAAAATTATTTGAGATAGCCTTATTCTTAGATAAAGTTTTGATAAAATCTCTATCGGAAAAATAAAATAAATTTTTACATGAATAAATTAAAAATAAATTAATCATTTACGATTTTAAAGATAATTTTAATCTTAAATTTTATTGAAAAAATAAATCGCAAACAATAGATTTAAAATTCAGTTCTCGATGCCAAAACTCTGTGCAGTACATCGGAATGTTCATCCCATTCTGCTTGGATAAAATTAGCTGCAACTACTGGACCAAGATGGTGACTTTTTGCAAACTGCCTTAAAGTTAATAAAATATTTGAACACACTGAAATATTATTTATTTTCTTTTAAATACTTTGTATGAAAATTGTTACGATGTTTTCCAGTTATACTTGTGATTGTATGAACGTCTTTAAATGTCATTTTTTCTGGTTGCTTAAAGACTGTCAAAACATATCTATGCAGCCCACTATCTTTTGGAGGAGCAGGACCAACATAACCGACTTTTTCTTCACCTTGGGAAATATTATTTCCTGGAATATTAACCACCATCCAATGATGCCATTCTTTAAATTTCGGAGACCCTCTTGTTGGAGCATCAGGATCGGTCATTATCAGTGTGTAAAAACTATTGGGATCAGAATCCCAATGAACATTAGGTTGGCTTTTTGTCTTTAATAAATTTTTAATCTAGTAATATAATTTAAATAAATTTACATTTGTTGGAGTGACAACATTTCCAAGTTCAGCTCTGACACCTGAGTGGGGCCAATCTACCTTTATAAAATTTATTTTTTAGTCCAAAATGTATGAATGAATTACTTGAAGTATCTGCTGCGGATTTTCATTGATTACGTCTGGTATGATACCTTCGACTTTGAATTCTTCCATATTTGCTTTGGGGAATATTTGAAAAAAAAGAAAAAATGATTCAAATTTAAGTTGTTTTTTTTTTTTTTAAATAGATTTAATTTTCTATCCCAGCTGATCCAAAATTTAAAAAAAGAAAATCTAATTATAAAGCAAAAAAAAGATTTTTATAGAGTTTTTATTAGTTTTTTTTTAATCAAAAATATTTTATGTCATTTTATAGGGAATAAAAAAATAAAATTTTTGAATTATTATTTCAATTAATCGAATTTGAAAAAATTGTTCAAAATATATTTTTGAAAATTTTCTTTTTTTGATTTAAATTCATTTCGTTCTTCTTCATTTTGCTTCCATTTTACAATTAGTCCTTTTTCTCCAGATTTCATTGAATTTGTATATTTTACTTGCTGTTTAAGTCTTTCTTTTGGGTTTATGTTTTGTTCAACCACCAAAATTTGTCGACCCCATTGTCTTATCCACTCTGTTTTTCTTCCATTGGTAATTTCTTGAGTATGGTCCATCATAGCTATTAGCATATTTACCAATAATAAACTACCTAAGAGCATAAAAATCATTGTATATATCTTTTTAAATCACAATTTAATAATTAAATGTTTAAAGTTTTTTTAAATCCTACCGCTCCAATTATTGCATATGATGATGGAAATTCTACAATTTCATAAGCAACGGTTACTTCACCCAAAGTTAAAACAATTGTGTCAATTATAGATTCTATAGGATTAGTAAATTCGGATCTTAGCATATATGGGTTTAATTTTTGAAGAATTAGAAAAAAGGCTAATAAAATTTTTTAAAAAAATAAAAATTAATTGTTTAATTATGTTACTTTGAGAAAATGAAATCATGAAAATAAAGTAAATGCTAAAAAATCGAACCATATCATAACCAAGAATTCTATGTAGATTGTAGACAAAATTGCATACAGCCCGGAATCCTCTTTTTTTAATTTTTCAACATTTTTGATTTATTGATTAAAATTTAATTACCTCGCATAATATAGTGACGATAATGATAACAAAATCACTTCTAAAGCAATAAGAATATCTTCAACTGCTGTATTGCATGAAAATCTAAATGGAATTACTGCCAAAATACAAAATATTGAGATAATAAAAAGCATTTTGGTTGGATTTCTAAGCAGTGTGCGAAAAAATAATTTCCATCCATTTATATATGCATCATTAAGGGTCAAGAGGATATAAAATATAGAATAAAATACAACGATTATTTCAATGATTGTTCGAGGCTAAAAATTAAAAAAATTAATTTAAGAATGAATCAAATTTTTCTTTTTTAATTTAAATATCGTTATTTAATTTTCAAAAATACAGTAAATTCTGAAAATAGTTGATAAATGCAACAAATAAATATACCTAAGAAATAAATATACCTAAATTAATTAAAAGGAAAAAGTTAAAATTTTTAGCGCTAATTTTTGTAAAATAATTTTTTTAAAGCGGTAATCTGTAAAAATTTTAATTATTTTTTTTTAGTTTATTTGAATTTTATTTTTAGTTTTTTAAAGATAAAATATTCAGTTTTACATTGAAAGTCATAATCAACGTAAAAATTATTCAAGTTATATTAATGTCCTATTTCTAAACTCTAACGAAACGGATGAAAATCTTAAAAAAAAAATTTAAATTAAAGAGTTTAATAAAAATATTTAAACAAGAAAGAAATTTGGATTTTTGAAAAAAAATTCAAAATTTTACGTAATGCGCATTGTCAACCGGATTTAAATAGGCACATTTATGATCATCGGCTAAGCGATTACCCTCTGAGTCAATAGTAAAATTACCAAGTTCCAGTTCATTATAATAGTCTCTTTTTAAAAATATTGCAACAGCATTGAGAATAAAAAAGAGCGCAAATATTGAAACTTCCACAAAAAATCTAAAATGATAAGCAATTAATTTATTTTATAATATTGAAAATTTTTTACCTAAATTTTATAAAGGTAGTCCATTTTTTTTGTAGCAAACTTGTTAAACAACCTTCCATTAGTTTTAAATGTTCTTCAGTGTCCTGTAAAATTAAAAATAAATTACAATAATTTTTAAACTCCTATATTTATGATCAACTTTTTCGAGAATTAAATAGAGAACGCTTTTGGTATCAATTTTTCCATTTTGTGATATGGTATCTACATGCTTTAATGGGTATGCTGCACATGAAATGTCAGCATAAATCCAATAAACCTCTCGTAAAGTTTCCAAAATGAAGAAAAAAATCTTAATCAAAATAATTAATTCAAAATTTAAATATAAAAATAATTTACTTCTTGGCGACACAGTTCAGTAGCAAGAGTTAATGGAGTATAATCCTGTTTATTTTTAATGCTGAGATCAGCATTGTAAGCAACTAGTAATTTAAACAAAGGCTTTAAAATAAAATTAAACAAATAAAATAAATAGTAACAGCAAAAAAATTCGATTTAATTACAAAGTTATTGTGAATGATTAGCAAATGAAGGACAGTGTTTCCATTTGAATCTTGTCTGTTTGGATCAGCTCCACTTGCGAGTAAGAGTCTTACGCAATCTTCATGGTTCAATACAGCAGCAAAGCTTAGGGGATACTCTCCAAAATATGATAAACCATTATAATTGGTTTCAATAGGCAAAGTAGGGACTTCATTAAGCAAAAAATTTTGTCTACTCTCCTTTTGATCATCTGGTAGAAAAAATTTTCCAGTGCACCTTTGGTGTAAATCTGAGCCATTATCAAGAAGAATTTTCATCATAAATGGATCATCATTTACAATTGCCATATGAAGTGCAGTTTCTCCTATTTTAAAATGTATTTTTAATTTTTGATATTCAATTAAAAAAGAATAGAATAGTTGAATTTTAGAGCCTAAAATAGAGAAAACCGGTGATCTGCTATATCTTATTCTTTTAAATATCTAAAATAGGTTATATCCTAGGTATCAGACAAATTCAATCCTTTTTTAAGAATAAAAAAACTTCCACAGTGTTTTAACAAAATATAATACCAAAATGTTCATCTCCAATGCAGAAATCTTTGACCATACTAGGAAACAATTTAACCAATCTTTTTGCTATCAAATCATGAATAAATGAGTTGTTGGATAAGCATAAATGAAGTAATGTTTCACCATTATAACCACGCTCATTTAAATCAAAGCATACAAATTTCGTGTGGTATTCAACTTGGAACTCTTAAGAAATATAACTATTTATTCAGAATAAATATAAATTAAAGTCTATTACCTTCTATTTTTTTTCTCTTACACAAACGATCTAATTTGCTCCTAGACTTGGTCGGTACAATCTCGTACTTGAATCTGAATTTATTAATGTCTTCCAACGGTATCTGTATTCAAATAAATGAAAATAAAAAAGCTAAATATTAATTTTTGTTACATTTTCTCCTTTTCCAGAATTAATCAAAAACTTTTTACATTCACTACTAATGAAATTATCTAAACGTGAAAAATCCTTTGTTCTATGTGCCAGGATGGCAAGTTCTACCAATTCGCCACCACCTTTTTTGCTTATTAACCGATAAATATCAGGCTTATCCAAATCATCATCAAAAAGTATCTTATTTATTTCTTTGTTACTTTGTTTGTTTCCCATTTGAAAGAATCTAAATTAAATTTAACAAATGAAAAATTGTTTCATTTTTTACAAATTAATCGTTAACTCGTGTTAATGCTCATAAACATAAAGGTAAATATTGAGAAATAAATTTTAAATCAAGTATTAGCTATAAAAAGAGCAAATTACGTAGACAAGCTGTTTTTTAGACGAACTTCCATGACTATTAAAAATTCTTTAATGCCAAATCCTCTTAAAAAATTGTGTTCCGATTTGAAATGAATTAAAAAAAAATAATTATTTTAGAAAAATAAAAAAATGGCAATAATAGAGTTTTAGTTTTATTAATTTCTGAAAATAAGAAAAAATAATTTTATTTGATCAATCTATTGAAATAATTATTTATTGAATCTTGCATTTTGCTTCAAGCTAGATTCTGTCAAATGTTTTTCTCAAATACTCTGATATAAGTTTTTATTTAATCAAGGAAACGTTCAGCTCTGTATTTAATGAATGACTTTTTTTCCAGTATTGGTTTAATTGTCATGAAATTTTTTGCCATTTTTCTTTTTCATAATTTAAATCAATATTTTCAAGGAAAAATTTTTTTTTTAATAAGCCAATAGAGAAAGCGATCGGTCTTCAAAATATTTTAAAATTTCATATAAAAAATTTGTCTGCGTTAGTATTTAAAAAAAGTCAAAAATCAATCTGTTTGAGATGTTTATTTTCAAATATATTGAACTGAAAATTATTCTATTTTTTTTCAAAAACTCATGGTAAAAGAAATATTTTAAATATCATGATCAAATAATGATAAAAATTGCTTTTTTAATGATTAAGTATTTGCTTATTTATTCTGGAGATAAGTTTTGATATCTATCACAAGAATGTAAAAAAAAAGATAATTAAATAATGTTATTTCAAAGAATTAAAAAAATTAATTTTCTATATTTTCAATTTTATTCTGATTAAAAATAGCGATTATTTTGATTAATAAAAATTTCAAAAATACAACAAAAGTCTAAACCTTTAGCTTTTAGAGAGTTTTTTTCTATTGATACCCTTGGTTATTTACATGATAAAAAAGTCGTTTAAGAACTAGTCAGATTTTCTGAAAATTAATTACAAAAATCTTTAATTTCAAGCAACTGCTAAAATTTTATTTGTAAAATAAACTTTCAAGAGAACATGTGGAAATGGACTCAAAATTAACTATCATTTTAATAACTAAATTTGGTCTTAGCAAATCACAAATTTTTGACAACATTAGATTGTTTATCCAAACGATAAAGGCGTCTTAAGGCTTCATCTTTTCTTGAATCTGTTTGTTAGACAAACAAATTTGGTTTAATCCATCCAAATTCTAACATTAGATCTTTGGTTTACAAATCGTTGTCGGTTAACCAAACTCTTAATGACCATTTTGAGTTAATTTTTGACTTATTTAACTAAATCTTGTGATTATTTGATCCATTATTGAAATTTACTAATCATTAACTTATATTAGAGCTAATATAGACTTTAATGAAACAAGCAAATACTTAAATTAAATTTCAAAATCTTCAAAAATATATTCATAGTTTGTTGGGTTATTTTATCAACATTTTTATCAACATCATTTTTGATTTCTGACCCTTTCCGACTTTGCGTGCAATTCAACGCTAACTAGCTAAATTTCACGTTGCATAACAAATTGTTTTCGGACTAGACGCTGATATTTGCATGTGCTGACTGTACCAAAAACATTGTTGTTCAATCAAATAATAATTTTATTTTGAAGAAAAAATGAAGTTTTTATTATTAATCTGGTTAATTTTAATAAGTGAATCATTAATTTGGTGCTCGAAAGAAGCCAATAGTAGCTTGATTAGAAACTCAAGTGATGTTGATCCATTGTGGTACTTGAATAGATTCGGCTATTTGGACACAACTTCATCTAAAAAAAGTGCCAATTTGATAATGGTGCCTAGTGAAAATTCCACAAACCCAATTGTCACAACGGCTATCAAGAAATTTCAAAAATTTGCCGGATTAAATCAGACAGGAGTTATAGATGAGGATACCAAAAAAATGATGACAACTCCAAGATGTGGACATCCAGATAAATTGGGTGACGATCAAAAAAATCGTAATAGAAGATATGCACTTCAGGGCAGCAAATGGCCAAAGTCTAATATACAATTTAAGATTACTAAGTATCCGGCATACAGTTTAATGTCTAAGAGGGATATTAATGATGAGCTTAAACGTGCCTTTGATTTATGGAGTGTAAATTCAAATCTTGAATTTGAGCTAGTGGATGAAATCGGAAATAAAAGCATTTCTAAGCTTATTTTACCTGAATCAGATAAAAATAGATCGAAGACTAATGTTGACATTGAGATAAGATTTGAAAGCGGATATCATGGTGATAGTGAGCCATTTGATGGAAGTGGAATGATTTTAGGTAAATTTTCCAAAAAAATATTTTTTTAATTTATAGCGAGTTTTTTTTCAGGCCATGCTTATTTTCCTGAATTTGGCGGTAGTACACATTTTGATGCTGATGAATTTTGGACAAAAAATTCTACAAACGGAGTCAATCTTTATCAAGTGGCTGTCCATGAGTTTGGACATGCTCTCGGTTTAGAACATTCAGAAAATTTTGATGCAATAATGGCACCATTCTTTAGGTAATATGTTATCTTTATTAAATATGCATGATAGAATGATTCTTGAAAGTGTCCAAATTTGTTTTTTTTTAAGCAAAAAAATATTGCTCAATGAAATGATCATATCAGTTCTTGGTTAAATTTCTATGCCATATCCAATTTTTGAGGATTCAATAATATCAAATTAAAAGCTCATAAATCGTATTTTTTTAAGGAAACAAATTAGAAATGATGAAAAAAACGAATTTAGATTTCAAGTAAATCTATTTAGAAACGGAAAAAATCAAATACTGATGCCATTATCTTTTCCTTTTATTTAAGACAAAAAATTTGTAAAATAAAAGCTAAATTTTATTTTTGGTTAATATCTTGTATTCTTTATTAATGAGAATAGTTAAGACACAAGATCCAAACAATAAATTTCCTTTTTTTCAGTTTTTATCTAAATATTATAAAACTTTGTTTAATTTTAATTAAATTTTAACATAAAATAATCTGATTTCATGCATTAAGTATGAACGAAATTTATTATTTTACTAATTCGATTCAAAAGTACAGATAAAAGTTGACAAGTTTAAAGTTTTAGATGAATGAAAAGATTAAATAAATATAATCGAATAAAATTAAAATATTGAGCAATTTTTTAATTTTAGTATGATAATTTATTATTGATTTTGTATTTAAAGAATATTAAATTTAAAAAAAAAATAGACTTGAATTTATATTTTTAAATTTGTTCTTTGTATAACATAATGTAATAAGCCTAGCTACATTTGATAATGTTTGAAATAAAAATTGAAAAAAAAAAGATAAAAAAACAAAACAATTAAAAACTTGAAGATTTTAAACATTCAATTTAATCTTGCTAGACTTCACATAACTAATTTAATTATTAAATCAAATATATCTTGCTTCGATTTGAGTGCAAAATTATTTTTGGGTTTGATCTTTAGCAAGGGGTAAGTTAATTTAATATAAAATTTAAAGATTAAAGATCTACAAACAAAACAAAAACTCTTCATTGTAATCTTTAAAAAAATTTAAATATTATTCGTTATATTGATATATTATATTATATTATTTGGAAATTAAGTTAAATTTTATCAATTTTTAAATTTCAAAAATAATTTTGTTTGCATATTTCCAGAGGCTACACGACAGATTTCAAACTGCATTCGGATGATCTCACCGGAATCGAAATGTTGTACGGTCCAAATAAAAAACCAAAAAAACAACCAAAAATAATTCCAAATTTCAGGAATAACATGCCAAATGTTTACAAGAATGAATTAAATTTTGATCTATCAAAGTATTTTCCATCAGTTAAACCCAAAACAACAAAATTTATAAAAAAAATATCTGGAAAAGTTAAAACATCAATTACAGAATCATCAATAGTGACTAGGCCACATTTTTTAAATAAAGTTAATAAACCAGAATATTTTGACCCTTCATCGACCATCAGCCTTTGTTTGGATGGTAAATTTGATGCAATTACAGTACTTTCTGATGGATTTACATATATTTTCAAAGACTCACTAGTTTATAAAATAGACTCAAATTTTAAAATTGATTATAGTTACCCCAAAAAAATTAATTACGTTTTTAAAGGCAAAAATGGTCTAACTTACATGAATTTACCTTCAAAATTAGACTCTGTTTTGTACGTTCCTGAAAACGCTATGACTTATTTTTTCAAAAATAATCTTTATTGGCGTTCTAGTAAACTTTACGAATTGGATTCTGGCTATCCGCGCCTAATTTCGGACAGTTTCAGAGGCCTCAATTCAAAAAATGGATTCAATGGAAGAATAGATGCTAGCTTTGTATGGAGTGGTAATCGTAGAGTCTACTTTATAGAAGGCCATAAGTATTGGCGATTTGACTTTGAATCTGGTTCAGTGGAACCAGGATATCCTAAAAGTTTGTCTGTTTGGCGTGGACTACCATCAAAAATAACCAGTGCTTTTTTGTGGATAAATGGAATAACTTATTTTTTTAACAATCATAAATATTATAGATTTAACGATTTGGCATTTAAAGTCGAAGAAGACGCGTTTCCGCCTTATCCTCGCCTTAATAAGGACTTTTGGTTTGGGTGTAATAATTTGAACCGATTTGGTAAGTTTTATTTTTTTAATTTTTAACTGCAGTCCTTAATAATAAATGTAAATTTTCAAGGTAAATTGATCCTTAATTCTACTCTAAATGAAGCCAAAAAAAACAATGTGGAAATAAATCAAACAAATAGAGAAGAAGAGGCTGAACCTAGGTCCAAATTAGAAAAACAAAAATCAAATATTTCAAACAGATTAGATACAGATTTTTGTCTAATTTTTTCTTTCTTTCTAATAGTAATAAACTTATAATTTTTTTGTTCAATCGAATTGGAGGGTTTTATCAACCAAAATTGTAAAGATTTAATTTTTTTTTTATTTAGAGGAATATTAAAAATACTTTTTCCGTTCTAAAAATTCATAAGCTTTATTAATGTAAATAAATTTTATTAAAAAAATCATTTTCTTGATATATTCTAAAAGATTATATTGAAATAGTCTTTAATAACTGATCATTTGAAAATGGACTCTGCATATCGAATGTAAAATCATAATAAATTGTTGTAAAATCCACCGACACTATTCCTAGTTTGATTCTTTTTAAAAAATTTTGTTTAATTACTTGTTTTAAATAGTGTTGGGCGGTGGTCCTGGAAAAACCGGTCCAAGAAGGACGGTCTAAAAGAACATCTAAAAGTCCGGTCTTTTGGACTGTCCGTTTGCAAATGACCGGTTCTATTCAAACTCACTGTCTAAAAGACCGGTTTAAGTATGATATGTATTGTATTATAATTTTAAAAATTAAGTAAAATCATTTGTTTATGATTTTATTTAACACGAAATTCTTTTTTTATAATTTTTAACTAGATAATTATTCATTTTCATAAATAAACATTATTTTTTTACTTTTTCTGATGAAATTTTATTTATTCTATTCTTGATAACCTGCTGAATAAAAAAGACTTTCTGATGGTAAACTGGTATTTCACAAAGAGTTTAAAACTGTTCTACTTAAATAAACACAAAAAAAATAAATAATTTTATGTACAAATCAATTTAATATTTTATATAATTTTTTTGATCCAAATAAAAATAAGACCGCATGTAAGACCGGTCCAAGACGGACGGTCAGAACCGTTTAAAAAGACGGTCCAGACCGTCTGACTAAGCCAAAACAGACTGGTCTTACAGGCGAACGGCCGGACGCCAATACTAGTTTTAAACCGCATAGAAAAATGAATACTTGATTATTCCTAGTTTATCTGGATTGTTTTCATTATGCTTTTTTACTATGTTTTTGATTAAATCAATACAAAATTTTGGATCGTTCTCATCTATCGGCAATATTATCTCGGCTTCTTTTGTATTTGTTTCAGATTCAAAACTTATGTATTTATTTTGTTCGCAAAATTTTGCTATCAGTTTTCCGTAGTTTTTAACTTTATAAAAATTATTTATTATTGCTTATAAAAATTTTAATTTACCTTCGCTTAAATCAGCATAGATATGAAAAGCAGCTGTTTTATTATTTGCATCTAAATTGTTCATTTTTGAATTTCTAACCAATCTTGAAACAAAAAAGCATTTTATTTCATCTATCAGACAAGAAAGAAATTTTGATTCAGTTCTCTGAAAATGTCAATTGTATATTTTAAAATCACAAAAAATTTAGATACTTGCTTAATAGGATTAAATAGAGTTTTATTTAAAATAAGAAAGGTTAAACTGTTTTTTATAGGAAAAATCAAACATTAAAATTTATATTCTCTTTGTTTTTTGTTTTCTTTTTCTACCCTTTTAAACACCACATTTATTGTCATTCACAGAACATTTTCTTGAATGCTAATGAACAAATCGTTCGTTCCTAGTTTTTCACGAATTTGCACTTTCTTTCACAAATTTTGATGATTTTTAATTCAAAAAACATATATTTAAAAAACATATTTAATTTGATTTAAAAGATATCGAGGAATTTTAAAAAAAAAATTGATTTTATGATATTTGGATGTCATTTTAAATATTTTTTAATTTGTTTACCTGACTTATATATTTTTTACCTGACTTACTAATATATTATTAATTAAAAGTAATCTGACTTATTTTAGCACTTCTTGTAAGATATTTTTAAGAATTTCTAATTTCTTTCCGGAAGGATTCTTTTTTTTCGGAATAAAACTGTTTCTTCAGCGAGTCATTTAAATAGATTGTTTTAGATTTAAATTAAATTTCAAAATTAAAAGATAAATTTTAAATCTTATCTTGAATATTTGCAAATTTAAAATTAAAAAAATTGATTCTGAATCTGGAGCATTTATTTTATTTTGAGTTGTAAAATAGTTAAAGAATAATTTAATTCAGTTTAGTCTTGATTCGAGTCAGAGTTTCGAATGAAAATTATTGAAACCTTTCTTTATTTTTTTTTCATTTCTGTTTTTAATTTTTATTCTTATTCTAAAGACCAGCTAAATTAATTGCCAGATACAATAAAAAAAATTTAAAAAAATTTATTTAAACAACAATTTAATATAATTTAAATGAATAAAATTATTTTTTAAATCAATATAAAATTAATGTTGCGAATGAAATTCGCAATTATCACTAAGCTTTAAAAATTGAACTATAATGCTTTGATGAATTAAAAAATTCTAAAAAATATTTTTTTTTAAATTTTTTGTTTACTAAAACACAAACAATTTGTGATTACTATCAGTTACCAAAATTTATCCAGCCATTCCTCCTAAAATACCATAGCCAATTTATTTACACAAATCAAAAAAAAAAGATTAGAAATGATTAATACGAGATTCCTTTGAAGAAATCTAAAAATTAAAAGTGTTCCTTCCAGAATCATGCTCTGATTGATCACGTGAATTCACATAGTCTTGATGTATAATTTTAATATAATCCCAGGGGATGTCGTCTAAATTCATATTGAATAATCTGGCATCGGTCACTTCGCAATCAATTTTCATGAAAGAGATTTGTCTGTTTGATTCTTTGTCGCCTGAGCTATTTAAATTATTTGTCAACAATGCTGGTAAGAGCAATGATATCTTCGGTCTCTCTGTCTTGTTATGAATCAAAGCAGGAAGCATCACATGATCCTTAAACAGAAAAAAAACATCTAAAAATAATTAAAATTTAAGTCTAAGTTAACTAACTCGTCTAAATGAAATATAATAAAAGGTGTCATTTTTTTGTCGAATGGACCGAGTAAAACTTTCATATTTGGTATATTGGGTATCATAAACCGATAATGGATACTCTTGTTTTTCTTGACTTTTTCTATTTGAATACAATTCTTTTCTCTTAATATTTGGTATTTCTTGGCGTTTGTTTTTTAAATTTCTAAGTAATGAAGAGGTAAAGCGACTTTGATTTGGTTGTGGGGCTTTATGATAAATATTTGAATGGCGTTCATATAAACCACTTATTGCATTGTTTATTCTTAATAAAAAATATGAATTAATTTTCATCATTTAATCACTAAATTATTACTTTTTGACATGGGTCACATTAAACCCCGAATAGAGCTTTTGGTAACAAATGTTCAAGTCAATTAAGTGCCAAGTGCCATTTATAAGAACTAGTTCAATATTTTCAGTATTGTTTTTATCAGGACGAGTGGAGTTAAATTTATTAGTCCTGTTTTTTAGAGATTTGAAATTGTCCGATGCTTCTTCTACTGGGTAATCCGATTCAGACAAAAGTTTTCGAGAATGCATCTGCTTAAGAACTGATGAATCAACAAGTGCTCCGTCTTTTGGATTGACAGCCGCCAAAGCCACCATTCGAGAATCTTCGTTCTCATACAGTCCCTTTAAATCTTTGTTTTGATTAAAAGAATAGAGCTGTAATGGATTGTTGCTTCCATCTTGTTGCTTCAAGTCCCTGAAAAATCAAAAATAACTTGATCAAAAAATAAATTTGATTTTTTTATTAATTACATAAGGTTGAATATATTCAGACCAAATATAAAAAATACGGCTAAGAGAACAAATGGTCTTTTTGAGGCTGAAGTTGTCAAATTTGTGTTGATCGTTTTGACAGTTTGAAATGGACTTTTTATCGCGAAAGTCCTTACTGTTTTTAAATTTGGAATCGCTGTGCATAGTTTGATTTGTGTTGGCTGTAGCGGAGATTTTTGCTGTTTCAATAGATTATTCTTAGAAAGAAACAATTTTAGAATATAAATATTTTTAGACTTTCTAGCTTAAAAATTTTAATTTTTGAGATTATATATATGAATTAAATTTTGTTTCAATTTTTAATTAAAAAATAATTTAATATATGTTATTTATTAATTTGGTAACCAAGTCTAAAGAGGTGCCCTGTTTTTTTTTGTTGAATATTTCCCACTCATTTTGTTCGAAAACTTAAAAAATAGTCACCCAATTTCCCCGATTTTTTTAGTCACCCCTTAACCTCCGGCGGTTAATTGTGTGAGTTCCAAAGGTATATCCTAAAATATCCTAATATCCTAAAATTCTGAAAATATTCTAATATATACTTGAACATGTGCTGAATCGAATACTGAAAATAGGTTAGACCTTAAGTTTTACTAAAGACCTTTAAAATCGTTTTTTCCGAATTTCTAATACGAGACTTTTTCACCTCATTAGACGTAATCAAACTTTAAGAGAGGAAAAAAAAGGTTAAAAATTTTTTTTAAATGTATGACACATATCATTCGATTCCTCTCTTTGAGTTCTTCATGTAAACATATTTTTTTAGAAAACAAAATTTTTTAGTGAATTTTACTCTATCTAATTAAAAAAATCAAAAAAATAACTGTAATATCATTATAATAGCATTTGAGGTTATTTTTTAATAAAAAAATCTCTATCAGCATTGTGGAAATTTAAAAAAATCTCAAATTCTCTTTGATAAAAAAATAGAAATTTTAAAGCAATAATTTTCAGATTCATTTTTTGTAAATTAAAATATCTAGATTTAGATAAAATTGATAATTTTTATTTTCACTTTTTAAATTTATTTTATTTTATAATTCAATTCTTTTATTCAATTTCGTGTTTTTGTATCTATGTCATACAATTTGTTTTTTTTAAGAGCGATATTTAAAATATTTACCTCTTCTTCTAAACATTTGACTTTGTTTTTTAGTTCATCGTTTTCACTTTTTAATTTTTCATTTCTCTCTTTTTCTTCTCTTAAACAGCTCTCCAATGTTTGTAAATACTGCAAAAGAAATTAATACAAATGAAAAATTTAAAAATTAATTGTTTAATCAACCTCTTTTTTTCTTTTTCGACTTAAACAAGCTGACTCTCTATTTTTGATCATGCGTGATTGTTTTTTTAAAATATCAGGATCAACATCATGGCTGTTTGGCATGAAATTTTGACTTGATATCGGAGAATTTAAAACAACTGACTCATGAATTGGTTTTGTTAATTGAATTGTCTGCCGATTTGGCGATGCATTGCTTGATCCAGTTTCTACTTTTAAACGTTTTGCATTTGGAATATTTTGTGAATTATTTGAATCAATAATTATGGTTTTTGGTAAAAAATTTGGTCCTGAATTGCCATTTGTATTTGTAATTATTAATGGCATTGAATTCATGGTCGATAGTGTATTTAGTACTGTAATTGGCTGCGACTGAGGAGCTGGGTTTAAAACATTTACCACATGTGGCTTATTTTGTTGATTTTGAGGATTCAATAAGAAAAAATCACCACAATTATTTGATTCATTTATGATAATTGTCTGAGGTGGATTATCTTGTGATTGATTTTTTGGCAAAATTGGTTTCTGACTGATTGGTGCTTTTGGCGATATTTTTTTAAACGATGTCTTTAAATTTTGTTGACCATCAGTTTTTGTCGGATTTTTTTTCTTCCGCTGTCTAATAGCTTTAATTAGATTTTTTTGTTCTTGAATTTTAAGGCTATTTTTTTCGAGATCATCTTGATTTTGCAATGATTTAAGCATTAATTCAATATTATCTAAAAGTTTTTCTGCATCATCTTCGCTTTCACCATTGTCCACAAATACACTCAAGTCATTATCAGCATTTTCCATTAATTTGTTGTTTTCCATAAGTATATCATTCAAACTAGACATGTATGAATCGCTAAGGCAAACATTTGAAGATGGAACTTCCATATTAATATAGTTGTTTGGATCATTGGTCAAAGCTTGATCTTTATAAAAAGTGAGAATAAAAGTTAAAAATTAAATTAATTTATTTTTAAGATTTAAATTATTTAAAAGAATCTAATTATCGAAAAAATGTGAAAAAACGGGATCCAAAATAGACAAGTGAAATGATTTTTTTTTGAAAATTTGAAAAAAAATTTTTAATTTCTAGATGAATTTAATAATTATTAAAAAAAACTTTTTCAAATATTTTTTCAAAGAAATTGGCCTGTAAGAGTCATAAGAAAAATTAAAAAAAAATTTTTAAGATTTTAAGTTTAATAAGATTTGTTTTGATTTATTTTGAAAAAAGCACTTACTTAATGGCTGATTGATATCAAAATTAAAGTTTTCTGGATTAGGCATCACAAAATTGTCTGTAGGAAAAATTTTTGGTGAATTGGACGATGAATATATGCCCAGGCCGGAATCAGAATCGTGATCGGAGTTGTTCAATGGTTGAATGCTAGTTTCAATTGAATTTATTGAGTCGGGTGACATACTCGACCAGTCGTCGAGTAAAAGATCGTCAAAATTAAATTGCTCAGCATCGTTTTGCAACGGATCGCTAAGTTTCCTAGGTGCTAATTCATTTGTTACAAACGCATCCATTTTAATTATTCAATCATAGGAAAAATCTATCTTTAAATATATTTCTAGATATTTCTTAAAAAATAAAATTAAACGAAATTAGTATTTTATGTTAATTATTAGTATTTTTATGCTGTATGTCTCATCTGTTCAAGATGGTTTAATCAAAAGAATGTAAATAAAGTCAATTGGGCACCAAATCGATTGTTTTTTAAGCACAAGTCTATCGCATATTTGATTACCATAGCGAACCCTTGAGAAATGTCAATAAAAAATTCACATAGTTTATTGGAAAAAATGCATTAAAATATGATTAAAATTTGTTTAATATCATATACTGTTTTATTTTTCAAAAATTAACACGTATAACTAAAATAAAGCAAATTTAACTTAACGCGTCTTTCAAAATATTCAACACGAATTTAAATTAAGATAAAAACACTAATATGGCCAACAAAGGCTGTATAAAATTTTTATTTATGCAATTTTTTTATTTTTGAATTGATCTTTTTCTGAGCCAATTTTATTTTAAACCCTTGGACCATATTTTTTAATTAAATAAAGATTTATGAACGCCTCAAAAAATTTAAATAAAAAAGATAACAAAAAAATAAAGAGCTTACAGAATGAAATTTCTAGAAATATATTTTATAAACCTTTTTATCAAGATTTTAGTACTTAAAAATAAAAAAAATCGATTTAGTTAACAAAAAAGGCTTATATTTGTCAAGAAATTTTTAATTATCGGGATTATATAGCTAAAATTAGCAAATGGTAAATTCCTTTATCAAAAAATCAAATTATTCACGTTTAAAATACAGGTGCTATTTATTTGAGAAAAAATATGAAAATTAAAAATTAGTACTTTAAATATTTATAATTCTTGCATTGGGAAATTTCAATTTTTTTCAATAAATTAAAATTGAATTTAGGCTTTTTATGTTTAACTATAATTGACATATTCGAAATTTTTTTGATTTAATAATGAATGTTTGAAGCTTTTAATTTTCTTTAAAACGACTACTTTAAACAATCTAACTCTTAAACATGAAATTTCAAAGATAATTTAAAATGTTTTATTTAGTTAAAAATTTAATGCATAGGATAAGGAAAAAATTAAAAAATAAAAATCTCACTAAGATTAACGACCTAATAAAAGAAAACTTAACACAATCTTAAAAGCGTTAACTGAAATAATTAAATTAAAAATATAACCTATTTTAAAAAAAATGATCTCAAAAGTCTTAAATATTAATTACATTTTATAAAAGATAAAATTTTATTACTTTTAGATTTGAATTTTTGTTTGTATTATGTTTCAACAAAATATGCTACTATTTAAAATAAAATTATTTGGGAAGTAAAAATTAACAACAGGTTTAAATACAGGGAATTGCTTGATAACATAAATTTTCTTATCTTGATTTAAAGATTGTAAAAAAATTCAGTTTAACAAATTATTTTCAAATGAATTGAATTTTAATTAATTCATCTAATACTTACGAATTTAATTTTTCATTGAAAATTATTAAATTTGTCATTGATTTTGAAAGGAATCAAATATTTAAATTTAGTTGACAAAAATTAATGTATTGGATAATGTCTCTGAGAAACACAAAGGATCTAATAATTATTTCAAAATATTGAAATACAATGATTTCGAGAAAACCATATTTGAAACTGATTTTATGTGATATGATTTTTATTTTAAACAAATGAATACTTCAACAATTATTATAATTATTTTTGATTTGAAACACATTTTCTGAATAAAAAGAAAATTTTATTTTATTTTTGAGAAAGGCTTTCTTTTTATAATAATCAATCTAACTTAAATTCATTTTGGACTATTGATTTTTTTTAAAAATCAACATCAAAACTGCATAGAGGCATAAATAAATAAATTAACCATGTAAACTTTGTTAAAAAATAAGACCTTTGGTTTATTTTAAAAAAATACCAAATAAATGCATTACTAGACTTAAAATTAAATTATAAATAAGAACCATGTAATATTTCTAACAAAAAAGAAAATTATTGCTTATGCATCGTTGATGAAATTAGAAATTTTCTATTAAAAATTGGAAAAAAAAAGGAAAAATCATTAAAATTTTGAAAACTGATTCGAATTTTAAAATTCGAAAAAAATTTTAAGAGATATTCATTTATTATTAATTTAATGCTAATACCATATTTTTCAATTTAAAATTATTTCAAGCATTAAATTAAAAAAAATTTTCGAAAAAATTTACTTCATCAATCTCAAAAAAAACAAATTTTATAAAAAAAATTTTTTTTTTACAAAACAAAATTCAAAGCCAAATTCCTTACAAAATTCAAAGCCAATTTCGATTTTACAAACCAAAAGATTACAATTTCGGATGGTGGAAATTGGCATCAAATAAACACAGTCCTAGAAATTGAAAGCAATGATATGGTACAATTAAATTTGAGTAACAAAATAATTGTTAAAGGCTATTCGGAAAATATGGTAAAGATTAAACTTGATTGTTATAAACCGAGAGACAAAGTTGTGTTTGAGGCAAAAGCTCCGACTGTCAAAGACATGGCTTAGGGTATAATTTGGGGAAATTGTCTAAATGAGGTCAAAGATGATGGAACTATCTTGTTAAGTGTGATTAATACACTCAATAGAGAGGTTGTGATCGAAAAAGGTTCATCGATCGGTGATGTTTACATGGCGGACGAAGCATTTTTAGGTTCCTTACAAGAAGTTCAAGAATCAGGTGAATCTGAGAGTCATGAGAGTCTTAAAATGAATTTGGATGATATAAAAATGGGTGTAAATTTGTCAGTCGAACAGCGTAATCAAATTTTCAAATTATTGGAGAAATTTAAGCAAGTTTTTGAGTGGTCTGAATTTTGCTCGTCAAATACAACACTAACCGAACATAAAATCAATACTGGCAACGCTGTTCCAATAAAACAGAGACCATACAGGCTTCCACAAAGTGCACAAAAAGAGGTTCAACGTCAAGTCGACGAAATGTTGAAAAACAAAGTAATAGAAGAGAGTCAAAGCCCGTGGGCAAGTCCAATTATTTTGGTAAAAAAGAAGTGTCAGAAAGGCGAAATACAAAAATTTAGATTTTGTATTGATTTTCGTAAATTGAATGAAGTAACAATTAAGGATTCGTATCCATTACCCAGGATTGACGATACCATTGATGTATTGAGCCGTTCAAAGTACTTTTCAACTCTAGATTTGCTGACGGGGTATTGGCAAGTACCTATGGCAAAAGATGACAAAGAGAAGACTGCATTTGTGGCAAACCAAAAATTGTACCAATTTACAAAAATGCCATTTGGATTAAACAATGCTCCATCAACATTCCAAAGACTTATGGATACATTGCTAAGGAATCTTACTTGGAAATACTGTTTAGTATATTTGGATGATGTGATGGTTTACTCAAGCGATTTTGAATCACACTTGTACAGATTAGAGGTTATTTTGTCAAGATTTGAAGCTGCTAAGCTTAAGCTTAAACCATCCAAATGTAATTTTGGAATGGATGAAGTGAGTTATTTGGGTTACAAGATTTCGAGTAAAGGTTTACAACCAGACGAGGCTAAGACCGAATCGATCGCAAATATGCCTACACCGAGTTCAAAAGAAGAAATAAAACGTTTGTTGGGCATGATGTCTTATTATCGTCGATTTATTCCGAACTTTAGTACGACTGCAGCATGCCTTTTTGAGTTAACCAAAGAAAAAGTAATTTTTCAGTGGACAAAAGAAACAGATGAATCTTTTAAAAAGCTGAAATAGCAGCTTCTGCAGTCACCTATTTTATTGTACCCAGATTTTGATCTTGAATTTAGCATCTATACGGACGCTTCGAATTATGGTATCGGTGCTGTTTTGACACAGTTGGTTGATGGCATTATTCACCCAATAGCGTATGCTAGTCGACAACTAAATAGTGCCGAAAAAAATTATTCAACAAGTGAGAAAGAGATGCTGGCTATCGTTTGGGCTTCCAAGCATTTTCAAATTTATGTTTTCGGAAGACATGTTAATTTTTATACAGACCATAAGCCATTGAGTACCTTGAATAAAGCTAAAGAACCAACTGGCCGTTTGTACAAGCTCATGCTTAAATTGCAAGATTTTGATCACACAATATTGTATTGCCCAGGGAAATACAACAATTTGGCGGATTTACTGTCAAGATTGAATGAGAATTCATTAGCTCGAGTTAATTCTTTGGAAGTTAGAGTGAATGTAGATTGGGTTGCGGAACAAGATGGGGATAAAGAGTTAACTTTGATTAAAATGGCAGTGAAATCAAGAGACGAGAGTATCATTCAGGAAACGAAAAATCAAAAATTTTGGGAGATAAATTTTACGAAGCTTTTGATTGAGAATGGTGTTTTAAAGTTGAAATTCGATACCGGTGAGTCCTTAATTGTAATTCCTAAAAGTATGTGGTTCAGAATATGCTCAATTTATCACGATTCTATTTCTTCGGGACATTTATCATTTGAGAAAACATTTAGAAGTATATCAGCTCGTTTTATTTGGCCATTATTCAGCAGTTATATTTTCGATTATTGTAGTTCATGTGATGTTTGCCAAAAGTTTAAACATTCAACTCGTAAACAAAACAAGCACCCGTTAGTTTCGATTAAAGTCAATAAAGTATGGGATTTGATTTGTGTTGACGTTGTTGGTCCACTTAAATTGACGCCTAGAAACAACCGATTCATAATTGTTGCAATTGATCATTACCCGAAATTTGTTGTGGCTAGAGCAGTGCCCAGTTATACTGGCTTAATTACAACAACAGTTTTGAGAGAGGATTTGATCAACAAACATGGAGTTCCACAAGCTTGGTTAACAGACCAAGGCCGAAACTTTGAGTCTGGAGTATTTGCTGATTTTTGTAGAGAGTTTAATATTAATAAGTTAAGGACTACGGGGTATCACCCACAGTGCAACGGTCTTGTGGAGCGAACTATTCGAACTTTGAAGCAAATGATTAGTGCGTATGTGAATGTTAGTCATGATAATTGGGATCAAATATTAAGCGATGTTGTTTTTGCCTATAATAACAACACTCATAGTTCAACGGGTTTTGCGCCTAATGAAATCATATTCAAAAAATTACTACCATCGAGTCAAGACCGTGCTGTTGATGTGACTCCACCTGAAGTCCAGAAAAGTGATGATCAACTGGAAAGTGAAGTCAATAGAAATTTAGAAAAAGCTCAGAGAAATCAAAAAGTTCAATTTGACAAGAAATCGGCTTCAAAAATGGTGTTTGAGGTCGGCGATTTCGTTTTGCTTAAAAATTCACGTCAGAGAGTAGGTCAGGTAAAATCATTCGAACGGAAGTTCAATGGTCCATTTGTAGTCAAACGAGTTATGAACAAGTACAATTTCGAAATTCTTAATCCTCAAGACAATAAAACGCAAGTAGTTCATTACGACCGGCTTATTAAATACAAAATGAGAAAAATTGTGAAAAATGTGGTAAATTTTGATCAAGAGGCTTTTGATGACAATTGGCGCGAGAATAGAATGAGATTAGCTTTGCTTATTCAAAGAAATAATGGCAACGTCGTAGTTGAACAAGATCCGATTGGAGAAGAAATACCTATAGTTCATTCTGCAGAGACTATTGCTGAATATCTAGAGCCACAATTTAGTGGGAATGAAGAAAGAGAACCAGCTGAATCAGAGACGACCAATGAAGAGTCACCGTTAGAAAGAACCATTTTCGAAGACTCAAATACAACAATTCTTCATTCACAACATAATGTTGTTAATTCAAATTTCAATCGGTTGGATGAAGACGATGAAATTGACGAAGACAAAGAAATGGACTCGCTAGGAAGTAATTTTGTTCAAGACCCGAACAAATTAGCTAAAGAGGTCGATAAAGACGGTACAATCTGGTACTTTTGTGGTATCTGTAGTAAAAAATGCAAGGGAGTTATGGGTTTGAATTCGCACATGACAAAGTCAAAGGCAAAGCATGTTGAAATGGCAAAGAAGCAAGCAGAGGTTAATCAAATGTATGGTTAACTGTCAAATGTTTTTAAGATTCAGAAGATTTCAAAGTTTTTTTGTTTTCTTAAGCTTTATTTAATATGAAACTTTTTTTTATTTTTGTTGTTTTTAAGAAGGTAAGGGGAAATATATAAAAGAAAACTGAGTTAGTTCTTAAAGAAAAAAAAAATAAAGGGCGAGACTGTTATTTAAAATATATTTTATTGATAATAATATAAAATCATAAAAGCGAGGGATGTAAGCGATGGTATAAATATACCTCGCTTTTATGATTTTATATTATTATCAATAAAATATATTTTAAATAACAGTCTTAATCTAGTTAGGACCCCACCCTACAGACCCCCATCTTACAATATCTCCTTTTTTTAAATTTAAAACTATTCCGAATTATTTTTCTTATTGCAAATCAAAGTAGTTGAATATTTATTTGTTTGAAAGTAGTTGAATTTTATTAACTTCTGAAAGTAACTTAGATTTACAAGAGTCCATAGATATTATTAAAGAGTTTGATTAACTCAACGCATTAGTAATTTAATAAAAATAATGAGCTGAGGTGGTTAATCCCACCAAACGAAAACCCATTTAGGGAAGGCTATAGTAGCTTTCCGACAGTACTTCGCTAATACTTCTTTAACTATCGCAACGTGTTGATTTCGTCAACCATTTTCTTAAACAAGTTCTTTGAACTTGTTTAAGAAAACTACCGTATTACCTCGTTCGATATTTCAGTCTCAGGACCCGAAACACAACTTTGGCGCAGGCAATAAAGCAAAAACATTCTTAACTTACACCGCATGCGTCAAAGTTGTATTTCGAGTCTATTTCTTAGAAAAATTTTAAATTGACTTGAAAAATATGGTAAATATTTTAAAAATTAAATATTTTTTAATTTTTCAAGGCAATTTTGAATTTTTCTAAGAAATAATGCCGCGTCAAAAATCAAATTTTAGTATTTCTTTTTAAATCAAATAATAAAAAACTTCAAAAAAAATTTTTTTTTTATGATAGAAACTCTATTGCTAATGCTGCATTAATTTAAAAAACTTTACTCTAAACGTGATCCAAGACTCGAAATACAACTTTGACGCATGCGGTGTAAGTTAAGAATGTTTTAGCATGGGCGAAATGGTATTTAATGCCTGTGCCACAGTTGTGTTTCGAGTCCAGAGACTGCAATATCGAACGAGGGAATACGGATCTTCAGGAGGCAATCTGTTCCAGAGTATGTCGTAATTGACCAAGTTAAATACAAAATTAAATTCAATTATTTAAATTTTCAAATTTTTATCAATCATAATGTCAAAATGAATAGTTTAAAATTTGATCTGACAATATAAATGTTTTATTTAAATTCACAGTATAAAATTGAGTTTCACAAGACTAAAATTTTCTCATTAGATCAACAAAATTATTCTGCAGAAAAAATCAAGTCGTTGTAAACAGCTAAAAAAAAATAATGTGCAAAATTTCGAATAATTTTTGCAACAAATTTTGAAAAAAAATATTCTAAGACCAAATAAATTAATCCAAACAAAAAGAATTCTAAGAAAATTCATACCAAAAAGCTGCCCGAGCCACTGAGCTAAAAACCATCATGATTGTTTGTCGTCAATTTTGTTTAAAGTGTTTAATTTTTAGATTTTTTCAATAAAAAAAAATGTCGGACTCCTTGAGCTTGCTTAGAGATTTTGTTAAATCGAAAAAAGAATTCCATGAAGAAGATGATAAAATAATATTCGGAGATTTTTTCTATCCAAAAAATGTCAAAACAAAATATCTTATCTACGGGTAAATAAAATCAAACAGTCGTTTTTTTATCAGCAATTTTTTTCTTAGAACAAACGGAAAAGACCGACAAAAGGACTACTACACCCTTGAATGTCTTGCTTTTTTAATCAAAAACCGGGACCTACAGCACCCTCTCTATGTCAAAAGTGCGAGTGTAAGAACTTTTATTTTTTCTATATTAAATAAAAAAAAAAAAATTAAATTATTCAAATTGAAGACTCGCAACATAAACGTTGTGTCACGTCCGGACAGACGTGAACTTCTAAGTTATCTGGACGGAGAAATTGATACAACTTCAAGTATAGACAAAAATGCACCTATTGAAATTGCTATGCAACGTCCATCACCCTATGTCAAAGCAACTTCGTCAATATCCCAGAATTTGGCAACAACCAATTCATCATCAGCGCTCAAACGAGCCATGGCCTCAAATTTCGATGACAAACTCACTGACGTGGACATGGCTTCGAAACAGGCCAAGCTCGACTCCGAAGAAGGCTCCGGCTTTGCTCCCAACTTGACCCAAGAACAAATTATTGGAAGAATATCAAAAAAACTCGACTCATCCTTGTCCCAGCGACCAATAACAGAAAATTTGACGGATTTGTCCGAACAATTGACCATCGAAAAAATAGCAGCCATAAAAGCTAAAAAAAAAGCTCAGCAGCGTAAACAGGTGTCGAGTGCAGTTGAGTTAGATGACGAATTATTGATTGGCAGAGCAAGCTCGGACAGGGCCCTGGGCGCAGACTATGGTCTCTCTTCGATCGCCTACGCCTCAGCTCTAGGTACCGGCGACGAAAGCGAAGCTATCATGAAAGAAATTCGGAAAAGGGAAATAGTGTCCAAAGACAGATTTTCGGTGCTGCAGTCAAGCGGAAAGCATTTCGAAAAAGACATAAATGCTTTTTTGCAGCTGATTAAAGCCAAAGAAGAAGGTGGTACAGAGGGTGGACTAACTGCTGCACCAACCAATGGTTCCCAGCCTGTTCAGCAATCGCAAAAGTCACGCCAACTCGGCTACAATAGGTTTGATCAAGAGAGATATGCTGCCAAAGATGAAACAGGCGGCTTTAGTATTGATACTAAATTAACTTATCAGCCTAGCATTGGCGCCTTGGGTCTAGTTCCTACTCCGAATTCGGCTCCTAGTGCTGGCCTCGACTCGCAGCGACTTCTTACCCAAACGCAATTGAGCCAAAAAAATAGCACTGTCGTGTCGCAAAGCTCTCAATCGCGGCCCGGTTACAAGTCTCCTTCGACCCAGAGTCAAAAGCGAACCAGCTCAAAACCAATTATAATTGTTCCAAATATACCAACTTCATTGATCACAATGTCAAATTGCCACGATATTTTACAAGATCTTAAGTACGTTTCTACCGAAGAGAAAAAAAAGTCAGCTCAAAATTTGGCACCAAAAGACTGCGAAATTATCATGCACCGTAAAGAAGACGGATCCATGATACAATATAAAGTAATTGATAATGTTCAAAAAATGCAACCGTCCGACTGGTAATTAGAAAGTTTAATTTTAAAAAAAAATTAATATTAAAAAAAATATTTAAAAAAAAAATTTTAAATACAAGAAAATTTGATGTAAGAAAAAATTTAATGTAAGAGAAAATTAAATATTAAATAAGTTTAAATATTAAACAAAATTTTAAAATAAAAAAAAAATTATTAAAAAACAAAAAAATTTAATAAATTAAATATATAAAGAAATTAATTTAAAAAAGAATTCAATGTTAAAAATTTTTATTTATTTTTTTCTTTTTAGGGACAGAGTTGTGGCTGTTTTTGTTCACGGTAAGCAATGGCAATTCAAAGATTGGCCTATTGGAAATGGAAATCCGCTGGAAATATTTCAAAAAATAAAAGCTTTTCACTTAAAAATGACTGGTTCGGCATCAGATCCGAACATAGCCAAATGGTCTGTGTACAATGTGGAATTGGATCCGCACAAGAGACACTTGGATCGAGCTAGGCTTTTGTCTTTTTGGGACGAGTTAGGCCGTTTTATGGCCAAAAATAAATCCTTCCTTATCGGATAGAAATCTGAGTGCCAAGGCGACTTTTTTTTCAATAAGTTTAAATTTAAGTTAATTTATTGTTTTGTAATGGCAATAAATGGTCTAAGATGAACATGATGATTTTAGAGTCATTTTAAATTTTAAAATTGCCATATTTGAATAATTGACTAAATACTATTCTCATGAAGTATTTATTGGGCAGAATTTTTAGCAAATTTGTTTTTTTTTTTTGGTATTTTTGTTTATCACAAATCGAATCCGATATAATAATTGAGTTCTGTTTTATTCATTTGAGCTCTAGTGCTTAAATTCAAAATTATATTATATATAAAATATATAAATGTGAAGTATATTTGGTTAGACTTATAATTATTTCTTTTGGATTTTCGCTTTTTTTATTGTAAATTTCATTTTCATTCAATAAATATATCAAAATTTTATTTTAAAATAACTCAACTCATTTATTTTGATCAATTTTTATTTAAAATATTTACATAAAAATCATTAAATAAGAATTATTATTTAGAATTTCAGAACAAATTCAAAAATTGATAGTTTAAACTTAAATTTGATTTATTTGGAAATTTAAATTACAAATCAAAAAAAAACTTAGTAATTGTTCAAATTTTCTTAAAAAATTGATCTTTTTTCGCTGGAATTTATATAAATGGAAAATAACTGTTAGACAAGAAATTGAAGATTTTCTATAGAATTAAAAAATTACTTAAAGCTTAACCACCCTCATGCTTCTGTAACTTACAGCCTATTACAAGATTTTAACTCTCAAATAATGAAAAAACAAGTAGGCTCCAAATTTTTGATATTACCAAAAAATTAAATTAACACGGACAGGGCCCTGGGCGTTTGTTTGTTTGTTGGCTTCATAATCATAGTTTTGGTCGTTCCGAATAAAAGCTCTGGCGTTTTTTTTATATTTGTTCTTGTTTTTGTACCAAAATTCACAATGCCACAAATTGTTCATCTTTAAATTAGGGAATCTTAAAATGAGTGCTTAGAATTTTTCTATCACCAAAAATCATCATTTTTCTAAAATTTCTCTTTGCATTTTAAAAATAATTTTTTTGTCTAAAAAAACTCTTGTGAATTAAAAATGATTTTTTATAAAAATACTCTTTAATAACGAAAAAAATTTCGTAAAGTGTAAATAATGTTTAATGGCACAGTTACTTTAATATCAAAAATATGCATAATTTTATCTTTAATCTCTTTTCTCATCCGTTTAGAAGAACTAATAAAGCCATGATCATGATCCTCTTTGTTTCGTAGCATATTGAAATTCTGTTTTTCATTTGAAAGTAGTAATTTTATATTCAAAAAGTAATTTTGCTTGCAAGAAGTTATTTTGTTTAATACAAGAAATTTTGTTTCACAAAAGTGTTTTTAGAATTGAGATTTTTTAGTGATTAAAAAAGTGAAATTAGTACTAAAAAGAATTAAAAGCCGATTTTGATTCGAAATTTTTAATTTTTAAATAAAAACAAAAAATCAACAAAACAAGATACTAATTTCAAAACATGCTACTACAAAATTTTGAATTAAAATACAAGTATTAAAACCGAATAAGATATATTTTTTTTATCCATAAGAATTTTGATATTTTGGCTTTATTAATAAAAGGAATAATTTAATTCAATATAATTTATTATATAATAGAAATAAAATTTAATAAAGAATTATTTAAAAATAAATAAAAAGCTCCTAAAATCCTTATTTTTCTATTTTTTTGATTTTAATAAAAAATGTTCTCTCTCATATAAAAACCACATTAGGCCATACAATAATCCAGGTGGTTTTTGCTTGCTTTCATCATCTAAAAATTCTCTAATCGAGTCCTTGTGAATTTCATACAAGTCAATGAATTCACCTTCGTACTGATTTCCACCACCTGATCCTATTTTCATTGATTCGTCAACTTCTGCGTAAAATATTGTATGCAAACAACCGATTAGACCTACACCTACTCTGAATGAACGAACTTTGTGAACATTTTTAATATCTACATCGAACCCACATTCTTCCATTATTTCTTCCTTTATTGTTTCTTCTAAAGACTTGTTTTTGTCACATATACCAGCACATAACTCATAAGTAAAAGCTTCATTTGGATGGGCTTTTGACCAATCTATTCCATTAATCTTATTAAACACTTTGGTTTCATCATTTTGGTTAGACGCTTGGCTTTCTAGAAGCTGATTGACATATACTACCGGGCGAAATTGGCGAACAAGAATAACTGATTCACGTACCGTATGATACAAAATACATGATACCGACGGAAATGATATGATACCATCCCAGACTCGTTTTTGAGAATTGTGTCTAAACTGTAAACGGTATGGATTGATGTATCTTGAAGTAGTTAATTCAGATACTTCAAATGAATGTATGTCGTGATTTGAAGACTCAACTGTTTTATTATCCTCCGTCATTTTTATGAAATCAAAAATTTTATGTTTAACAGATTATACATGCATTTATATAAAGGAAAAATAAGAACAACATTTTAAAATATAATAATAATTTAAATAATAATTTGAAATTTTTATCATTGCTAAGAAACTAACAAACCAACCCTTATGTCTTTATTTTATTAGAGATAAATAAACAAACATTTTTTGCTATTAAATAACTTTATTCTTTAAAACATTTCTTCAAAAATGAATTTAAATTCGACTAAAAAGAATTCATTAATTTGATAAAAAAATCATTCAATTAGAATATTTTTAATTTTGCCATCAAAAAAGCCAAAATTACATAAAGTTTGCTTTCGTTTTTGTAATTTGTGCTATTCTTTTCAATATATGGCTCAAAAATTGCGATGCTTCCATTATTTGGATTGCAATTTATATTCATCAGTGAACACATTAGTGGGTAAACATTTACGTTTCTGAAACCTTCAATGCGTCCTGGTTTAATATTGGGACCATGAGCTTTTAAAATTATTTATTTTTATTTATTATTAAAATTAAATTAAAATTAAGATAAGTACCCATGAAAATTGCTCTCATCGAGGTTAAATTAGATGCATATCCATGTGCACCTCGATTATTATCGGTAGAAACCTGATCCATCAATTTATATCCTTCATTAGAAAATGATACAATGTCACCTAAAATTTCCAAGGGTTTAATTTTAATTCTATCAAAAATATCTTAGAATACCGATGCGGTCACTTTTAGAATAGTTAAGCTCCTTAGGTATTTCTGATTTTTTATACGATTTCATATTAGGCAATTTTTTCATTTGTTCATACAGTTCATTTAGCTTTAGAAAAAATATTAAAAATTATTAAATATGCATTTAAAATGGGTCTACTTTATCATCAGATTTTGGGAAAATGTTTGAAACAACATGAAATACACTCTTATCCATATCAATTAAATCAGTATTTACATAGTCTTTAATAAAGACATAGTGATTTGGGGCAAAGTTTGCCATTCCGTGATCACTGACCAGAATTATATTTAGTTTTTGAAAAAGACCGATATCATCAAGTCTTTTCAATAAATATCCAAAAACAGAATCCATATATCCAATCTATTAAAAAAAGATAAGCTTGATAATTTTTATTTTAAATTTACTTTTTCCATGTATTCTTTACTATCGGGTCCATACTTATGTCCCGTCGAATCGGGCTCATCAAAATACACACATAAAAAGTCCAAATCAAATTTTCTATACCAGTTAATAATTTCATCAACTCGATCAAATGAGTCATAATTTGGATTATAACTAAGAAAAACATCTAAAAAAAAAAATTTCAAAATTAACATTGAAAATTAAGCAAAATTAAATTTCAAAATTTTACCTGGCTGCCTTGGCCAAACATTGTTAGATATCCAAAAGGAAGATCCCGTTTTTAAACCCTTTTTGAAAAGTTAATTCAAATAGAAATTTAATTTGTTTAGTTTAGAGTTAAACTTGTTTTTTAGCTGTATACCAAATTGGTTCCGACAAATTCCACCATTTAAGATCCTGGGACTGTGCTAGCTTTACTTTTTGGTCAAAATTAGGATCATAAATCACATTATTTATTATGCCTTTGAATTTCTTAATTAATATTAGGCAAGCAATACTTAAATTAACTTACCGTGGGATTCAGGGTATAGACCTAAATTTCAAAGATGATTAATTTATTTAAAAGTATATTTTTTATATTTACCAGTTACTAAAGTTAAATGATTAGGAAAAGTTATTGAAGGTTCAGACGGATTCATGTAATCTGCTCCTAGACTTTTATTGTAAAATTGAGTAAAATTTGAACTAGGATTTTCATTCATAAATTGATGTAATTTTGCCGCTTGGAATCCATCCATCGATATCAAAAGAAGTGGACTTGACTTAGCATTGAGTACACATGCATTTATTGCTAACAAAAATATAATTTTCATATAGCTATTCATCTAAATTTTTCTATACAACAAAGTTATGTTAGCATGCAAGATTTTAGATATTTTTTTAAAAGAGTATAACTGCTCATCGAAATTTAAAAGTAATTATTTCTTAGAGAGCATTGTTTAAAAAACAAAATAAATATAAAATAAAAATTAAGACATTTCTTCTTAATTTTTGATTTGTTTTCAAAATAAATTTAATCATCTCATATCTCTTATTTAATTAAAATATATTCATTATTTTTCTTGATTTTTGAGCTAATTTTAAGATTTTGAATTTAAATATTGTACTGATTTAACTGCTATATCAATAATTACGATATCTTTTTTGTTGAAAAAATAAAATTAGATTAAAACATTAATATTCATTATCATGTACTTATCGGAAAATATTAATATATTAATTAAAGTCTATTCTATCTTGACCTTAATAATTATCCTTAAACATTCAGCTAAATAATTTTTTTTTGCCGATAAGCTACAATCAATAAAATAAAAATAAACTAACATGCAAATGAATTAATTTTTCAAAAGAACAAATAAGTTTTTTTTATCTAGTTTCAGGAAAAAAATTGTTATAGTTTTAATATAATTTATCTGAATAATTTTATTCTGTATTTGTTTGATATAAATTAAAATACTTAGAATTGATTAAATATTGCTTATCTAATAAACAAATCCAAGTTAGTTAGAGCTTTTATTTATTGCCACACCAAATTTCATTGCTTATTTAGAAAAAAAAATAAAGAAATACAATTTTATCAGTAAAAATATAAAAAAAATATAATCTTAAGGAAATGAAATATCAACATGTGTCTTTGTAATAGTATTATTACTATTGAAATAATAATTAATATTTATATGAAGTTATTACTGAAAAATCATAAAAATTAAAATTGAAAATTTTGAAAATGCAACATTAAAACTAAAATAAACAAGTTAAAAAAGCTTTGATTGCCAAAAGATTTACTTATCTAAAGGTTATTTTGAAGGTTAAGAAATTTCAAAAGCCATTTTATTTTAGAATTTTAATCTAAAGAAAAATTATAAAAAAAAGAAGAAATAATTTTATTTCAAAAAATAAAAATTAAGCGGACAAAGGTATGGTTATTCATGAAACGTGGATAAAAATAATTTTCAAGATAATATCTTTCGATTAATTTAGAAAATAATTTTCTAAATAGATTGACTAAAACTATAAAAAATTCTAGATATTATAAATAATGAAAATAAAAATGGAATATCCATAAAATGGTATATAGAATTTTGATGAATTATTTTCCAAATTAAGAACATTTGCGAACGGAGCTATTGTTCCATTATTTGGATTACAATTTATCTTCATCAATTGGCATAGCAATGGATAAACGTCAACATTATTTAAGCTATCAATTTTCTTATTTTTCTTGAAATCAGGTCCTCTAGCCAAAAATATTGCTCTCATTGATTCCAAGTTATTATCGAAACCATGATTTCCTTTTAATGTTTGCCTTCTAGTGTTCATCACATAGCCCTCGTCAGCTATGGCAACAATAGGAGCTATTCTATTACTGTTTTGAAAGTGAAGTTCTTTTGGAATATTTTCTTTGTAAAATACTCTCAAATTGGCAACTTTGGACAGCGCATCGAATATCACCGGTTTCTAATAAATAAAAAAAAGATAATTAAGAGAATGAAAGGCATTTTATATTTTTTGTTTACATCTTCTTCATTATTTGGATAAATATTGGAAACTATTCCAAAAATAGACTTAGTTGAATTTATCAAGTTTTTATCTACATGATCATAAACAAATATTGTCTCGTTTTTCATGTCAGCCATTCCATGATCACTTACAATTACAATATTTAATTTTTCAGCAATATCCGCTTTCTCCATAAGTTCTATTAAATAGCCAATTATCCAATCTATGTCTCTGATCTTTTTTATTTTTAAATGAATTATTGAAAAAAATTTTTTTTTTAAATATTTTGAAAATAATTTACAGCATCTCTGTATTCTTGTGAGTCAGCTCCATAAGAATGTCCAGTGTGGTCAGGCTCATTGAAATAAAGAGTAACAAAATCCATTTCGAATTTTGTGAACCAATTTACAACTTCTTCACATCGTTGTTTAAAAGAATATGATTCTGTATATGTTAGAAAAAAATCTGGATGTCTTGACCAAACTTGAGAACCAGGCCAAAAAAATGATGCAGTTTTCAGTCCCTTTATCTAATCATTTAATATTCATTATTAGTTATTCTTTAAATACTTGATTTTTAGCAGTTAACCAAATTGGTTCAGCACTGTTCCACCACTTTGTCTCTAAAGAATTATTTCCTCCTAGAAAATTTACTTTTTCATTCTTGTCTGGGTCGTAAAGAGAATTGCCAATTATTCCATGGCTTTCTATATATAGTCCTGTTACTATTGAATAATGATTCGGAAAAGTTAACGTTGTGAATGATGGCTTCATATATTTCGATTTTATACCAACATTGACAAATTGTTTTTTTAAAAAAGAGTGTGGATTTTCGACTAAAAACCGATCGAATGATGATGCTCTTAAGCCATCGAGAGATATTAGTAAAATTGGTATTCTTTTTGAAGAATCAGTTGGTGCATTAAATACACAACTCGTAAAACAAATCAATAAAATTAAATAAATAATATAAAAATTCATTTTTTATTAATTTTTTAGTTATTTTTCAGTTTATACAAAATTAATCGTATGATAAAAAATTTTAAATTGAAAACTTTTCTCAAATTTATTTTTATCTTAATTTTAAAGGTAAAAACTAATTAAGAGATATTTTAAAATGTCAATCTTAGAATAAATAACAATGCTTTTTTTCAAAAAATTTATTAGATTGTTTTTGATTATTTATTAAAGATAAAGTAGATTGATTATTATATTGAATTTTATATATTTTTTATTAAAATCAAAATCATGAATCTAAGTATATATTGAGTTTGAAAAAAAAGACATATTTTAGCACATTTGTATTTAATAAAAATACTATTCAAAATTTCAAATATATTTATTCAAGTCTTTTAAAATGAACATTTTTTTAATGAAAACTTAAATAAATTTAACTTTTTTTCAAATAAATTTCTGTTATATTTTCTAAATCAATTTGAGCGAATTTCCATATTTTGATTTAAACAAAAAAATGGATTTATCTTATCGGCAACTGAATTCCTTTAGCGTAAGCTAAAACTTTTGTTATCATTTTTTAAAATAAATTAGATCTTTTAAGGCTGAAATTCTACAAACTAAAAAAGATTTTAATTTATTTTCATCCATAAATGATCAGGATAAATCGGAACAATTTTATCAAAACCTAGAAGGTATATTTTCGAAATAAAAATCAAATTTTATTTTTTTGAAATTCAGAGTTAAACGAATCATTTAACCAAATGGTTCTATTGAAAAGAGACATAGACGAAGCAATAAATTTAAATGAAAAATGTAATTTAATTGAATAATCTTACTAGAATTGAATTTTTTTTGTTAATTAATAGATGATGAAAAAATTAATACAGCATCAAATATTTTTACTGATAAATATCAAGTTTATTTCGAAAATCTTATCGAAGAAAATGCGAAAATTTCCAAAGAACTTGAAAATTTAAAAGAAACGATGGAAAAGGTTTTAATCAAACTATGTGATAGCATTTTTAAAAAACTTTTTTTCAAGAAAAAAAATATAAATCAATCTTTAGTTGAATCAAGGAGCCAACTTTTAAAGCATCAAACTCACGAATTTCAATTGAATATAATAAAAAATGATCAAAAAATTATTGATCAAATAAAACGAGCTGAAACAGTTTTAGTTAATTGCTTGGAAAAATATTCCAAAATTTCTGAAAATAATGAAGATTACTTTTTGTTAAAATATCGTATATTTGAGCTAATGCTTGGAATTAAGGTCCTTGAGATGCCTAATGATTTTGGCTCACAATGGTTCAATATTGCTTTTATAAATCTAATCGATGATGTTCTTGACTTTGAGATTTATTCGGAAAATAATCCGCTTACGTCCAAAACCAAAAAATCGCATTTATCTCAAGAGCTTTTGGATAAATACCGTTCAATTTTTAAAGTAATATTTGTTCTCTTTTTTAATAATTATTTCAATATTTTTAAAGAAAAGAAGAAAAATGAACGGAAATGTTTTTAAAGGATGTTTAGTTTTGAATGAATTAGAAGATTTTCAAATTATGTCTAATAGTTATTTACAACTGTTATGCTTTATAATGAGCAAGCAAGAAATTGAAGATGCCAAAAATCAGTAATTTACTTTTAATTTAAGATGATTGATAAAAAAAATTAAATTAAGATTTGCCATAGATTGGATAGAAGGCTCTCAGGTTTTGTCGATTTTAATAAATTCTAAGTCATCCAAAATGGCAACTATTCTTTTGCCAAAGCACTATCCGCTTTGTGACCAGTCTTTAATAAAATTAACTTCACTAAGTGGATATGATGACGCGGACATCAAAAATTTTAAAGTAAAATAGGCATTTTTTAAAATTTTTTTTGAAACGTTTTTTTTTTAGATAAAGAAAAAAGCTTTCAATTTGAGCGAATGGATTGCTGAACTTACTAATTTGTACAACAAAAATCAGATTAAAAGTTCGGAAAAGACTCAAGAGTTAATATAAATCATAGGAAATAATAATGTACATTTTTATATTGATCAAAAAGTTTAATTTTTTTAATTACTCAATGAATAAAATTATTTGATTAAAGAATTAAACAAATAATAAAGCATCTTATTTTAAAATCAAATTTAGTGTATTTCACGTGTAGTTTAGCTGTAATAAAATTCACGAAAAAGTCAATTTTTTTTTATTCAAAAATAATTTAGATAAACAAATTTTGATCATGCTTGAAGCATACTGATAATTTTGTTATTTAATGATAAAAAAAATAAGAAAAAAACAAATAGAAAAATATAAAGTGAAAAACACAATTTCATTTGAAAAATAAACCAAAATGAAATATTTTATAATTTTTTTGTTAATTTTAATAAACGAAATTAGCTTGATTCCTCTAAAAAATATCAAGCAAAATCCTCTTCTAATGATTTCTTTGGACGGTTTCCGTGCAGACAAATTGGATAATTTTTTAAAAGAAAATCCGAATTCCAGCTTTAATACAGAATTTGTTAATATTGGTGTCAAAGCTGATTATATGCAGCCATCATTCCCAACATTGACTTTTCCAAACCATTATACGTTAGTAACTGGCCTGTACATGGAGAATCATGGTGTTACTGCAAACACAGTTTATGATAGTGTATACGACCAGAAGCTCAACTTTATAGGAGGAGACTATCTGGAAAAGACTAACGTTAAGTGGTGGAATCAAACAGAACCAATTTGGCTAAGCGCAAAAAATCAAGTTGATATAAAAAATTTAATTAGGAATTTATTTTCAATTTTTTTATAAGGGTCTAAAAACAGCTTCATTTTTTTGGGCCGGTTCTGAAGTTTGGCAAAGGCATCCAGATTTTTTTCTTAAATATGACGGATATATTGAATGGAAATCTCGATGCGATCAAATTGTTAGCTGGTTTAAAAAATTTGATATAGATTTTGGAACTTTATACTTTGATGAACCAGATCACTCGGGTCATGGATACGGACCTGATTCAGAGGAATATAATGAAGCTGTATAATTTTTCAATTTTTAAAATTAAAAATCTATTTTACTTTTTAAGATAAAAAAACTTGATGAAACAATTGGTTATTTAATTGACGAGCTTAAAAAAGCCAATTTAGATCAGATAATAAATATTATAATTGTAAGTGATCATGGAATGGCTGACATGAAAAACGAGACAATATTTGTTTATGATCATGTAGATAAAAACTTGATAAATTCAACTAGGTCTATTTTTGGAATAGTTTCCAATATTTATCCAAATAATGAAGAAGATGTAAATAAAAAATATAAAATGCTTTTCATTCTCTTAATTCTCTTTTTTTTGTTTATTAGAAACCGGTGATATTTGATGCGCTGTCCAAAGTTGCCAATTTGAGAGTATTTTACAAAGAAAATATTCCAAAAGAACTTCACTTTCAAAACAGTAATAGAATAGCTCCTATTGTTGCCATAGCTGACGAGGGCTATGTGATGAACACTAGAAGGCAAACATTAAAAGGAAATCATGGTTTCGATAATAACTTGGAATCAATGAGAGCTATTTTTATGGCTAGAGGCCCAAGTTTCAGATCAAATGTCCAAATAAGTGGTTTAAAAAATGTTGATGTTTATCCGCTGTTATGTGAATTAGTCAATGTTAATTGTCACCCCAATAATGGTTCATTGATCCCATTTAAAAACGCTCTTAAATAGAATTTTTAGATTTTTTTGATTTTTTAAAAATAATTATCTAAACAAATAAATTGTTAAATTTTTATTCATAAAATTACCGGTGTGTAATCGTTTTTTGGTATTAATAAAAATAATTAGACTTTAAATATAATTATTTAATCAAATTTTATAAAAAGCATCAGTATCATATAAAGCTAAAGTTTTAAATAAAGTTAATAGTAAACCAAAATATTGTACCAATAAAGATTTGGTTGATTTGTGAAAGCTGATTAATTGAAGTTAAATTTTAATGTATTCTTTGTTTTTTATTAGTTCAAAAAATTTCTTTTTTTTAAAACTTAGTACCACCAGAATCAAACAGGTCTGGAAAAATAGAAATATTTTGGTTAATAACATTGCAATAGATTTAAATTTTTTTCAGAAACTAATTTCTTTATTTAAAATATTACTTTTCATCAAGAAGAAAATTTACGAAAATGAACTATTTGATATTCGGAACAATTATTAATATTTTTAATTAAAAATTTGATTGCTGCAGTCTTGGGTGCTACATCACCATGCTGCTACAAATCGTTAATGAGCTCAGACATTCTTCTCAGTCAAACCAAATTTAATGATTCTTTATAGATATTGGACTCAATTTCATTAAAATTTTAATTAGATTCATTAAAAAATCATAAAATAATCATCATTTAAATTTTTTTTATTTTTTTCAATTTTTTTATTGAAGGAATCTTTTAAAATTTTTATGAACATTTTTTAAAAAGTTTTGTACATAATATTAGTTATTTGTGATTTATGTTCAGGGACTTTTTAAGGATAAATTAGGGTAAACTTCTTTTTTTTTATTTCATTCTAGTAATTTTTGTTTATTTAATTCAATTTACGCCAATCCTTGCATTGCATAAAAATATAAAAAAGAGAAAATAAGATTTTCGGAAAAAGATGAAAGCATTTAATTAGTTCATATTAAATTTTATAATTAGAAATTACGATTATTTTTTGAAAAAATATTTATTTTAAAAAACTTTCGAATAAAAATTAAATTGTCACGACGCGTTTCGACCAAATGGCCTTCTTCAGGTTTTAAGACTGAAAGAAAGAATAAAATTTTAATAATAAAAATTTTTTAATTAAAAAAAGAGTAATATTTTACATAATAGAAATAATTGCTTTTCAAATTTAATTATTACAAAAATAGATAATTAGAATAAAATTAATACATAAAAAATAGTTTTTGAAATTAATGTAAAATTAATGTCGAATTTTCATAATTGAAATTTAATATTTAAATTTAGAATAATTTTTTTACAATTCAAAAATCAAAAATAAAAAATTTTTTTTATGAAAAACTTAGAGTTTTTATATATTCAATTTTAGGAATTTTTTTTTGTTCATAATAGGTATATTAAATTTTAAGAAAAAGTTTATAAGATCAGTTTCAGTTGATTATTATTATTATTATTATTATTATTATTATTATTTTCAAATACTAATTTTTTGTAAATAACAAGTGTCTTTAATTCGAAAAAGCTTTTCCCATGCTAATAATGGTCGGATATATCGATGGTGACAAAATGTCAAAGCGGTTCTATTTTTGATCTCTAATTCATCTTAGCCAAAATATTAAAAAAAAAACAAGCAAACTGGCCCTGCATTAAATATCGATCTGAATCTATAATATAAAAATAAAAATTTAAGTATTTTTTACAAGTCAATCTTTTAATTGACTAAAACTTATATCTTTTTTTCAAAATATGAAATACATGTAATTGTTTGCATGAACTAACCCTAACTCTTGATTTTAACCCTTATCCTTCTTAAATCGGGTTAAAAATGACCCAATATTCGGTTAAAGACTGAAATCGGTCAAATTTCACCCAAGCATCAATATTAAAGCTCTCTTATGCATTAAATTCAAATTACATGCATGGGTTAAAATTGATCCATTCTAATCTGTAACGTAACTTTTAATATCTTCGACGGATAAGGGTTAAATCAAATATTTAATTGCAAAATTAAGTTGCAAGATTAATAATTTAATCTTAAATGAAGATAGCTATTAAGAAAAAATTAAACAAATTACTTTTGTTCAATAACATATCCAGCTTTAAGTTAACTTAAAAAGAAAAATTGAATTTTTAAAAATATCTAATTTAAATTATTTAATTGAATTTTGGATCAATATTTACCTGAAAGAGATTAGCTCTTCATAGATAAACAAATAAATAAATAACAGATTATTTTATTTTTCAAAATATAAATAAAGTTTAAAACAATTTTTTTCTGAATAATAATCAGAAAATTGATTTATAATGAAAAAGTAATGATTTTCAAAGGAAAATATCTCTAATAATTTTCTCTAAAAAAATTTCCTAATAAATGATCAAAATTTGATGATTTTTTAGTGATTTTCTAAGGAAAAATTTATTTAATAATTTTTTTCCTCAAAATTTCGATTAAAAAATAATCAGTTTTTCAATGATTTTATAATGATTCTTTAAAGAATCCTTGATTTATCATTACTTTTGGGTTGCCTGGGATTTTTAGAATGTCGCACAACAAATTAGTAACTTACTTAATAATCATTTTTTCTTTTAAAAGTAGTCCAGCTTTTTGCATTAGAGTTTCAATCACTAAGTTAAGAAAGGTATATTTTAAAGTAGAAAAATAAATAAATTCCATTTGAATCTTTTCGTTTTTAAATCAAAGAATTTTAAATATAGTTTCAAAATGACTATAGGTATTTAAAATATTTTAGGACTTTGATTTGAAAAGTCTCTTGAGCAATAAAATTTTAAATAATAAGTTTTATCTTAATTAAAAAAAAATCATAAAAATATCATTGCATAAATATCTTATCTAGCATTCTATATAACTATCAAGACAAATGACTGAGAAGAGATCAAATTGTGAGGTTTTATCAAAATGTAAATAAAAGATTGTTGATCACGAAAAATTCACTAATTAAAATGGTAAAATGGTTTATAAATTTGAAAATTAATTTTAATTAAAAAATTAATTATTTTTTATTTACAAATTAAAAATAAAATGAAATTGATTTTAATATTAATCTGTATTTTTTTTTATTCTCAAAAAGTATATAGCACTCCTGTTGACTTAAAAGAAAAGCGAACACCTACTCTTTTAATATCACTTGATGGCCTAAGAGCTTCTTCATTAGACCAGTTTTTAGTAGAAAACCCAGATTCTATTCTTAAAAAAAAAATTGTAGATGTAGGTGTCAAAGCTGATTTTATGCAGCCAGGATTTCCAACATTGACTTTTCCAAATCATTATACAATCGTTACTGGTTTATACATGGAAAATCACGGTATAGTCGGAAATTCATACTATGATCCTGAGGCAGACAGAATTGTCAAATTTTTGAGCGATAAAGATTCATTGGAACCTAGATGGTGGAACAAAACAGATCCAATATGGTTAACTGCTAAAAATCAAGTAATTTAGATTTAATTATCAAGGAGTCAATTTTAAAATGTTGAAAAAGGGCTTAAAAACCTCTTCATTTTTCTGGCCTGGTTCAGAAGTTTGGACTAGAAATCCTGATAATTTTTTGAGCTATTCAGATGCGTTTTTATTCGAACAACGATGTGAAGAAGTTGTAAATTGGTTCACAAAATTCGAAATGGATTTTGTTACTCTTTATTTCAATGAGCCTGACCACACTGGACATTCTTATGGAGCTGACTCACAAGAATACAGAGATGCTGTAAATTATTTTCAAAATATTTAAAAAAAAAAATTTTTTTTTCAATAATTCATTTAAAAATAAAAAAGATCAGAGACATAGATTGGATAATTGGCTATTTAATAGAACTTATGGAGAAAGCGGATATTGCTGAAAAATTAAATATTGTTATTGTAAGTGATCATGGAATGGCTGACATGAAAAACGAGACAATATTTGTTTATGATCATGTAGATAAAAACTTGATAAATTCAACTAGGTCTATTTTTGGAATAGTTTCCAATATTTATCCAAATAATGAAGAAGATGTAAATAAAAATAAGAAATGGCTTTCATTCTCTTAATTCTCTTTTTTTTTTTATTTATTAGAAACCTATGATATTTGATGCTCTGTCCAAAGTTGCCAATTTGAGAGTATTTTACAAAGAAAATATTCCAAAAGAACTTCACTTTCAAAACAGTAATAGAATAGCTCCTATTGTTGCCATAGCTGACGAGGGCTATGTGATGAACACTAGAAGGCAAACATTAAAGGGAAATCATGGTTTTGACAGTGAACTAGAAGCGATGAGAGCAATATTTTTGGCTAGAGGACCTGATTTCAAGAAAAATAAGAAAATTGATAGCTTAAATAATGTTGACGTTTATCCATTGCTATGCCAATTGATGAAGATAAATTGTAATCCAAATAATGGAACAATAGCTCCGTTCGCAAATGTTCTTAATTTGGAAAATAATTCATCAAAATTCTATCCATCATTTTATGGATATTTCATTTTTATTTTCATTTTTTGTATTTTATTTTAGGAATTAATAACTTTATCCATTTTTGTAAATTAATGGTTAAATAAAATAATAAATTAATCAACCTTTCAAATATTTAGTCTAAAAGTAAAAATAACTAATTTTAATAAATTTAATTGTCAATCGATAATTCAAAGATTAATTTTATGACCACAATGGTCACAAAATTGGTTTAGTAGTCAGCAAAAAAATTTTATAAAGTTTTAGAAAATCGATTCATTAATTCTACTAAAAAAAATTTTCATTTTTAACTTTATCTCTTCCGGCTTCCTGGAAACTCTTTAGAGAATAAACCTGAAAATCTTTCAGCATTATCAGCTTCAACTAAATCGTCATCAGTATTATCAATCATCTAGTCATTTTTTTTCGAATCGAGTTTGAAGTAAAGATCAAGTCAATGTTGTTTATTTATCTCGATATTCATTTTTATCAACATCATATTTTTATTCATTAAAATTTTGAGTTTATTCTTAACCTTCTATTCCAAATCTTTCACTCTATCGATAGCATCATTTAAAGGTTCAATAAAAGAACTAAATTCAGATTTTTGATCACTTTCAGATTCTGGTACAACAGAATTTGTTCCATTTATTTATTTCATTCTCTAGGGCAAAAAGAATTTCCTTATATTTTCTCTGAAAATATATATTACTTAAACATTAAATACTACGGGACTTGTAATAGCCAGCAGTCTAGAATCGACTTTCTGATTTGAGTAAGAGTAGCTAGGGAGGACTGAGTCATTCCATTAGTTGAGAGACTGATAGATTAATATCGGTAATTTTTGACTGGATATTTATTAAAGTTGTTCAAAAGTCATGAAGTCAAAGTAAAGTCATTTGACTAGTTTTATTTTTTTTTTTTGAAATTAAAAGATTTTAAAAAAAATTAAAAAAAAATTAAGTCTTAATGTAGCAGATCATCATAATTTTTTTTTTATTTTTTTTTTAATGTGAATCCGCTTTTAAACTAATTTAATCACTTTTTTCATGTTTTTATTTTTTTCCAATTTTATTCGATCATCTAAATTTATATAAATTTTCTTTTTAATGCGGGCTCAAACGAAGGTCTTTAACCATTCGGACGTGCCCTGGGGTCACCCCTAAATTATTTTTTAAATAAATAAATAAATCGTAAATTCAAAATAAAATTAAAAAAACATAGATAAAATTATTCTTAACTTCAAATAAAAAAGTAAAAATTTTTTGAAGTGAAATTACTGACTTGAATTTGAAAATGCTTAAAATATTTTATTACCTTTTTTTCTACTTCTGAGCAAGTTTGATTTTTATTGAATACCCGACTATTTAGTGCGCTTGCTTCTTTACCATTTATTCTATATTTTTTTTAATTTTTCAAAACTAAAACATATAGCACTTTTTATCTATCATTTTAATGTTTTTGTTTTATTTACATTTTTATTTTAATTTAAATAACTATTTGATCAAAAATTTTATTAAAATTCTTAAATAAAAATTTGTTAATTGTTTTAATTTTAAAATCCGATTAAAAAAATAAAAATTAATCAAAATTGTGAAAATTATGACTACACAAATTCAGTCCAAATCAAGTTTTTGATATTAAAAAGCAATTTTTTAGGTCAATTTGTGTTTTTTAAGCAATTCATTGACGACTGGCTTTTCGATCTTAATAAATCTACTTATTTCTCGAATCTCAGCTTGAACCTTTTTAATTTAATTTTAGTCAATTTCTAATTTGAATAAATTTTTCTTACTTGTTCTTTCTCTTGATAAATAGTTTCACACATGCTAGTTTGGTTTATTTCATTTGATTTGATGCAGTTTAATAACAATTTTTCTTGTTCCCTTAGTCGTCTTTGAAAAAAAAATTTTTTTGTTTTTTTTTTAAATTAAAAAAATACTTTAATTTGTCTGATTTCAGAGCCAAGGCCTCTAATCTTTTTTTAAGACTAATCAATTCGTTGTCTTTGATAGGCATTTTTTTAGCATCGCTATTCAAGCTGGAAGTTGATGAAGAATTAATCAAGTTCAAATTTGTTTTAATCTTTCCGAAATTAATTTCTTTATAAACCTCAGTATTACAAATAGTTGACATGCTAGAAGATTTCAAGTCATTTTTAAGCTCATTGCTAATTTGATTTTCCGAATATGCTGACTCATTAGAAGAATTTAATTTAGGATTCAAAAAAGCACTTGGTGGTAACAATACCGGATTTACAATAACTTCTTTTGGAATATTAAGATGCTGCTCCAAAATTAATTCATTATTAATTTCAACTGTTTCAACTATTTTTTCTGCTTCTTGGTTTCCTTTAGAGTAATCAATCGATTCAATAAAAGATGGTTTACGTGGTGCTGGTCTTGTTTTTGTCTTTGAGTCTAAATTTTTGAATAAAGTTGCCGGACCGGATATATTTTCTTTTTTATCTAAACTAATATCCTCTAAAATAGCTGATTTTTTTGACCTAACTTCATACAAAGCATTTTTTAGTTTAGCAATTTTTTTATCTTCTCTTCTCGGGATTGATTTAAATTTACATTTATTTAGCCAAATATTAAAATATTTTGTTTCTAACTCAACTGAATTAAGCAAATATTTTTCCTTAAGGATTCGATTAGCTTTTAGACGTCTGATTTTACTATCCATTGAAAATTGTAAAAATTTTCTGGAGCACTCTTTAATTATATCTAATTGACGCATTTCCAGTGCTTGTTGGTACCGTTCTCGCTTTATTTTCTTATGTTGTATCCAATTTTGCCAAGCAATAAAGCAATTTTTTTGGATGTTAATCGACCAGAGCAACAAGGCTTTTTCATTTTTGTCTCTATTAGCCCATTCATGTTCATATTTGGAATTCCATTTGTAGAATACATCTGATTTGAGTCTCATTTCCAAGAACCACTTTGCTTGATTGTTAAGGAGTTTTTTTCGGATGTAAAATTTGTGATAAACTTTCCATGCTGAAAGATATTTCTCTTCTGATCTTCGATTATAGAAATTAACAGCGATCTGCTCTTTGCATTCTTCTGAAATATGCTGGGAGCATTTTTCTTTCCAAACAGTAAATATTTTACCCTTAATCAATTTGGATCTAATATTGACAAATTTTACAACTAGATTTTGGTCGTTGAATCGCCTTAGAGCCTTGTGGATACAAAAATCGCGCCATTCGTAAATTATTTTTATCATTAGATGCTTAAGATAAAAAGTAATGGCGATTTCTTCATTTCTTTTTTCGATTTTTTTCTCTCTTACACCATCTCTCCATAATTGAAACAGCAAGCTGCACTTTTCTAGCTGTTTTTGTTGAAATTTTGCATCAACAATTTGATTTATCCTTTTGAAATCTATGCTTCGAAATTTCCAAATTTCAACAATTTTTTTTTCAAGTTTAATTTTGTAAAAGTTGTCAGCTAAATTACATTTATAAATATAAAATCTTTTTTGCTCAATAAACTTTAAAAAATAAAATAAATATGCTTGATAAGATGACAAAAAATAACTTACTTTTTTCCATAAAAGGAAGACAGGAGTACACGTACGTTTAAAATCATGCGTCACAGCTTTTTTTTCGTTAATAAACTCTAATTTCGTTTCCCTATTTAATTGTATCCATATAGTTAGATATTTTTTAAGCAAATACTTCCGGTTCCAAAAATCTGCTCGGTTCTTGATGACAAATTTTAAATTCAACGTTATTAAATTTTCACAAATTTTACTTCATTGAGCTCTTCTCTTAGTTTTAGATGATAATTATGGGACCAGATGTTGAAAATTTTTGAATGAAGTGAGGACTCGTGATGCAAAATGGCCTGGAATAAAAAATTGTGGCTATTAATATATTTTCAGAGAAATTCACATAAAAATGAAATCCATTAAACTTTTTACTAAAAATAGCTCTTTTCGTGGGCTAGAGCCTGAAATATTTTAATTTCTAAATTTAATTAAAATTTTTGGAATTATAAAATTCTATTTTTCTATGTTTATCTTAGACTTTTCAACAAGGACTTAATTTAAAAAATCGTAGGTTGATTTTACTTAAAATTTTGTTTTTTCTTTTGAAATCCTTAAATTTCAAAGAATATTTTTGATATTTTTTATTAATTTATTTATTTAATTCATGTAAATTGTTATCAATAAAATTTTTTAATTAATCTTGCAATCAGATAATTAGATAGCTCGTATAATCAACTGAGACTTGTTCTTAACCTCAGAAATATTTTTTTAACATCAATAATTTTAAACGACTATTTTATTAATATAAATTTACGATTAAAAAATTATTAATACTCAGGTAACACAATTTGATTATTACGAAAAAAATAAGTTAAATAACACTTTTATTTCTTTTAGAATTTATCATAAAAATAAATATTAATTTTAAATGGTCAAATAATTTTAAAAAGAATCATTTTAATTATATGCCTAAAATTGATACAAAACAAATATTTTTATTAATCTATGTGCTTCTTAGCTATGAACCCTAGAATAACCTAAATATAAATATTCAACTAATGTTCATATTATCCTTAAAATAATTTGATCTCCAAACTAGAATTAAAAAAATATGAAACTTACGATTCGTAGATTCATTTGAAATTCGATTGTTTGGTCGTACTTTTGATACCATCTTTCAAAATATTTACCATATGTGTTAGTTCTAAATTAATTTAATTGAAAAAAAATTGATAATTTATTTAAAATAAATGTCAACTTGTAAAATTCTTCGGCCAAACGATGATTTTCTCGTTTATACTGTGTCACTTCAACATAGGTTTTTATTTGTCCAAAATATTTTAAGAATATTTTCGAATTATGGAAATCGATAGCTTTTTTTTCTTTAGCCTTTGGTAAAAAATGAATATCAAGAATTTAAAAAAGTTTTTTAGTTTACGTCAAGTTTCTTTTTTTGTTTGATAAAATATTTCCATGTCTTTAAACCAGTACTTAAAAGATAAGACTCGTAGTGTTTTCTCGCTTTGAACACTAGATGCATAGATTTTATTTCTTTTTTGTCTTCTAGTCGATCCAGCCATTTATAAAATACAATTTTTTTGCACCAAAACGAGTCGAATTTTTCTGCTTTTTTAACTATGAATAATTCATTTTTGGTCGTAATTAAATTTTGTTTTATCGCGTTAAAGGCTTTTTTTTTTAGTTTTTTATCATAGAATTTAATAGCTTTTGCCTCTTTTAATCTCAATATGATCCTGCAATTGAATTCTAAGAAATTATTTAAGGAAATTTAAATAAAATTAAAAATATCAATTTAAATTTACCTTTTTGCATAAATTTTAACACTCTATATTTAAGATATGTTTCTGAAAAACAAGTTATTTCCTCTTCAAGTAAATTAACCTTGAGTCTTAATTGATATTTTTGATGCCAAGTTTGGAAAATTTTGTAGACCAATTGGGACTCTGCGTACTCATCCAATTTTTTTTTTTGAATTTTTTTCTTTCTTCGGTATAAAGTGTACATTTTAACAGAAGCTAAATATTTCCGAAGTAAATTATTCTTATAAAAATTTTCCGCTTTTCTAATTTTGCGTCTATCTTCTTTTTCATGGGCGAATTTAAAGTACCAGAGTGAATAACACTAAATTAATCTTTAATATGAAATATAAATTAGATGGAATATAAGGAATACTTTAGATAGAATGACTAACTGATTGTGTCTTTGCGCTATTTCCGCAAAATTACCAAGCCGTTTTTTATCATTAAATCTAGACAGCCAATTTACAAATATTTGCCTTTTTAAAATAAAATTTATTGATAGAATTTAATTAAATTCATAAAAATTACTGTTTTATCTCAAAATTTCTTTTTTCTTGAATTAAAGTTAAATTTAGCCGCGTCTTTAGCGATTTCTTACGAAATTGAAGCCATTGAACAAAATGTTTCTTTTTCAATATCTGATTGTCTAATAAAAATCAATTTAAAAAAAATTGATTGAATAAAATCACTCTTTAACTATTAACCATGTTATCATTTAGTTTTTGTCTAAATTTTCTGAAAACTATAAGCCTTTCAGCATTATTTATTATTTAGGTTTTATTATTTTATTAAAAATCGCTAGATTTAGTTATAAAATTTTATTTTGATTAAAGTTTAATTCAATAAAAAATTTAGTAACTTACAATGACTATCAGCCTTATTTGAAATGTTTTTTTCATAGACGTTGATCATTAAAAACTCTTTCCATTGACTCCACATTTTATTGCATAAAACATAGCTTTAAAAAAAAAATATTTCATTTTTTATAATTCAAATTTTTTATAAGTAATCTTTGTACTTGTGGTGACACTCAGCTTTCACATTAAGTCTCCATTCATTTCTCTCATATCTCACTTCAGTATGCCATCGCTTGAGTATATTTTTCAAAGTCCTTTTTTCATAATAATCTCTAAATTCAAAATATTTATAAATTCTAATAAAAAAAATAATCTGTAATTATATTACTGGGCTTCAGATGGAAGAATGCATTTTTGTTTGGACAAAAATTTATTTTTGTTTAAATTTTTGCGTAGCCAAATGTATGCAAATTTTCTGACTAATATTTTATCTCGTATTTCTTTCAAATCAGCGTCAAATTTTAGCTTTTTTTCCTTTTCAATAATTTTTTTTTGATGAAAGGTAAAGACTTGGCGTTGAACTGGTTTCGATACAGTCTTTGGAGATTTTTGTGTTTTGGGTGCATCGCTTTTTTCATTTTGACTTGCAAAATTTTTTTTTCTAGTTTTTTCATAACATTTAGATTTGAACGAGTTGTTTTCCTTTAGCTGAGCGACTTTGGTTATCGTGAATGTGCTGTTAAAATTTTTTTCGACTTTAGATTCGTCAGTGGTATCGATATATTCAAATTGTACTTTTTTTAGCATTGTAACGCCGAATTCATTTGGTTTATTTTCTGAATTTTCATTTCCTCCTGCAGCCTCAAGGTAAATTTTATCCAGCAGTTTTCTTTTCTCTTCAACGCTATTTCTTAATTTAATTATATTATCTATCGTTTGTTGATTTGTTTGATTAGAAAGGAATTGGCCTGCTAAATCTACCCTTTTCATATTTTCATAATTTGAATTTTTTTTAATAGAAAATTTTCAAAACTGTGTCATTAAAAAAAAATTAAATTCAAACCCAAGCATTTAAAATTTCTAAGTTAACTTTTTGGTCAAATTTGAACATTTATCTAAATGGCCTTATTCGCATTGTGTTGACATGGAAACCAACACTGTTCGTTAAAATTTGTCTCCAAAAAATACACTAAGTTTGGTTTGTTGAAAAGACTATTTTGGCTAAAAAAATTATTCACAAATTTTGTATTTTTTTAGATTTGGTATAATTTTAGGTAAACATTTAAAATTTTATCATGTATTTATAATTGGGTTCTAGACTTCATTTTAACCAATCTGGTCAAATATTTATTTTTGAAAAAAATTTCAATGTACAATGCAATCATCAATTGTTCCATAATTCATTAAATTTTTTGATCTACTTTAATGTCTTTAAATTTATCTTTGAATTTTTAGCACTAAATTTATCCCTTTTGGTGACCTCCATAAGTCAAATAAAAGCATCCAAAAATGTGTTTCATAAATACTCTATTGTAAACTTATTTCAAAACCTTAAAAGTAAGTAATTAGATTACCAAACGCCTTTTTGTAAACATATATTTTTTTAGAATGCTGATTTATTGGGCATTGAATTTGCTAGTGAGCTCTGATTTGACGTTCCTTATGGCTATGATTATTGTTGGCATGATTATGATGTCCTTAATTTTACTAATGGATATGAATGTTGATTACAACGAAAATCAAATTATTTTTTAAGATAAATTTATCTGGAATAAAATTTTTACAAATATATTTTTCTACCCAGATTTTTTAATAATACCCTGTTCCAGATCCTAAAATAAACCTGAAATTTATTCATATAAAGACTAATTTACATGATTTTAGATTCAATCATAAGATGAAAGTTAAAATTTACGTGTTTATTATTTCTATTCAATTTTTAAATTTAAATGCTCTTCCCAGGGGTTTTAAAAGACAAACGACTCAATTTGAGACTATTGATGTATCATTTATAACCCCTGATCAAAGTATGATTTTGAGTCCTCCATTAGAAGTTGAGCCAACAACGTTGCCAACTATGATTGACCAAATTTCCACACAACCTTCGTTTATGATTATTGATCAGCCAAATTTAACACCAGTAATTATAGCAACACCTGAGTTTTCCTCTTTTGATGGTGCTGATATTGATTCTGATGAAAGTTCATTGATAAACGGCACTCAAATGAATACTGGTTCGACCCAGATTCGCCCAGCTTCCGATTTTTTCGAATTAATTACTGAAACACCTGTTCTAGATACAAATCAACAAACGTTTTCTATTCTAGATTCAGATTCAATGGATAGTTTTTTTTTAAATTAAAATTAAATAAAATCTTATGCTATGCATAACCTTTTTTTTTGTTTTAAATTATTTATTATTCATCAATTTGTTTATTTTTGTATGTTCCCTTGCACCTATTTTAATAACCACTAATGGTAATTTTTTTCTACTAATTAATAGACCATGATTTCTGAAGTAAATTGAAGTTTAGGTCTTTGTATAGCTTCAAGTCGTCAATAAAGTTCTATTTAATAAAATATTAATATTGATCATATTTTATCTATTTTTTTTAATGGTGTAGCTTGTCGGGCTTCAATATATATTTTTGATAAATAGACTTTTAATAGACTGTTTCAATATTTTTTTTTAAATTTTTAGTTAGTTTGAACTTTATTTTGAAATTTGAAATTTTATGGTTTTAAAATTTTTGTTTTTTAATGAGCTATTTAATTCATAGTTTACAAGTTTTATAAATAGTAATTTCTAATGAGTATAAAGAACAACAACAATTTTTTTAAGAAAAAATAAAAAGAAGTTGTCAAATTATTTTTAAAAAATATCAAATAGTTAAAAATAGTTCATTGATTTTAAAAGAAAAATAAATCAATTCATTGATCAATTATCTAAAAAAGTTAAAGAATTTTTAATTTCAATTTTTGATTTGCTCTTTTATAAAGTCAAGTTACAAAATTAGACAAAGTTTAGTTGAAACTAAACGAAAAAAATATATAACTTTTTAATGGATTTCCCAAAAGCATAAAAATCTAACAAGTAGGTTTTAATAATATTGATATTTTTTCAAAATGATTGATATCTTTATTTTCCATTGATAGACCTTAAAACTCACTTGAAGCTTATTAGCTGAAGTTTAACAATAAGACATAAGCAATAAAATAGGCAAAATCATAGAAGCGAAAAAGCTTTTCAAGCTAAAACTTTTAACACCCAGCTTAACATAAAATAATAATTAATCTATTTAAGTTAGTTTTTGCTTGATTAAATCTGGTCTTTCGTCCACATTTGCTTTAAATCTTGAAACTTTTACCAAATAAAGCTCGAGATATTTGAAAATTTAAAAAAAAGTATTAAGTAACAAAGTGTAAGCAATTTTGAATTAATTAAAATTTTGTTAAATAATAGCTGTAGGCTGGTCGGGACTTAATTTCACTCAATTTTAATAAAAACTTCTTTGAATTCTTCGATAAGGAAAGTGAAAATCAATTACATAATTTTGAAGTGACATATTTTCGGAATTTCCTTTAGGGCTCAAACAATTCATAACAATTATAATGGTTATCAAAACTAAATTTCCCTTAATTGGTTACCAGAGTTAATTTGACTATAATTTTTGTAATGATAAAATAAAAATTGTATCTCTTAATGGTCAAAAGAGAACCATTTCATTTAAGGCTCTAAATCATAGAGACTAATTGTAACAATAGTCTGTATTGTATGGTTAATTTGAAAATTTCATTATACAACATAGACTTGATTTGATACAGACATTTTTGTCTATGAGGAGTAATAAATTTTAAGATAAAAAAATTAAACTTATAGAATTTATATTTAAGTCTATTTTTTAAAGAAATTTAAATGTTTATTTCAATCAAATATATTTATAAAACAAATACGCCTCATAATTTTAATTTAAAGATTTTATTAATATAATTAAAGTAGTTGGTTTGAATTTTTTTTAGAATTAATCACTTTCAAAATTTGGAATGAACGCATTACCAAATATATTTACAAAAAATCTTATTCCTAAAACAACCAACTCGAAGCCTCATTATCATCAGCCAGTTTATTTGATAAAAATGGGAAAATCTGCAAATTCAAAAAAATCAGATAAAACGAAAAATTTGAGTTTTCAAAACTTGAATCAGTGCATTTATTTGGACGCCAATCACTTGAATTGTTATTTTAACAGCAACAATAACGTCAACCATGCAAACGAAAATTACTATAATCAAATACTTCCTTTCAATAGTGGCTGCGACTCGGTCGAAAGCGATGAAGAAGAAGGCATCTATTTAGACTTTAATTATTTTGGTAAATCGAAGAATAAAAAAGTAAAGATTTTCAATTATTTCAAAAAACTAAATCAAAAAAATGCAATCAAAAATTATGTTTATTACAATCAGATCTTAGAATATTACGGTGATTAAGCATTGGTGTCTTTTAAATTTTTAAAATATTATTTTTGTTATTTTTAAAATTAAGGAAATTTTCCGAAATGTTGAAATTTTGCCTTAAAAAAATACTAAATTACAAAAACTCAAAAAAGATTTTATTTTTTGAATCGGAATCAAATTTTAATAAATAAATGTAAATTAAAATTTTAAATAATTTTTTGATATTTTTGATTATATTAAAAAAAACTATTAACTATTAGTCAGCAATTTTTATTTCTAATTAATTGGCTGAATCTTTTTTGACTTATTATTGCTGGCTTAATTGTCAATAAATAATTGCCTCGGATAACAGAATCTAACTTTTTCATACAAAATTACAATTTACGGTCATATTGAATTTCGGATGTTTGTGATTGCTCAAGTCATAATATCGATTTTAATTTTTTTCACTAATAATTTTTAAACAAATCACCCCCAATACTCTAATTTTATAAGAAAAGAAATCCTATAAATATAAAATTATTCCCGTTTTTCTAAACCTTTTGCATATTATTCTCAGAATAATTTTGGAATACGATAAATTTAAAAATAAATTTTATTAGGAAATAATTCTTTTTTAAGTCACGTAATTTAACAAAAAATAAAGAAAATTAAATTTTGATTACAGCAATAAAATTTAGTTAGAAACTTCGTTTTTAAATGATAATGGTATAATTCAGCACATTTTTTGGAAAATTATTTGGTCGGATGAATAAGTTCTCGACACAATCCTGATATCTGGAATTATATTTTAAGTTTAATACAGATATTTAAATCAATATTGATCATTACTATTAATTACTACTAACTATAAAACCTTAATTCAAATTTATTTAACATTTTTCAAAAATTAATCATTCTAACCTCAGCCTAAATTAATCTTCAAATAAATTAAATTTATTACTGAGGTAACAATATTGATGAAATTTATATATTAGTTAAATTTTAACTAAAGAATTAGTAAATATTGTATTTATTTGTGGCCAATATATTATAAAAGGCATAAAGTCTTTAGCATTGGTGTCTTTTAAAGTTAAGTCTTAAACTTTTAAAGCTATAAAACCTGAAAAGTTCAAGAAAGAAGGAAGATATAACAAGTTATCAAAAAAAGGAAAATATTTATTTTATAAATCTCGATTCAAAATTCTAGAAATTTTTCTTTTGTTTGACAAATAAGGGTTCTTTCAAATATTTTAAGATTAAAAAATTTCAAAAAGAGCTTTTGGAGCAAATTAATTTTCCATTTGAGCATCAATTTTTTAAGGTTATTGTCCGAGATCAAAAAAATATTTATTGTTCTTTATATTTTATTGAATGTTAGTGTTTAACTTAGAGGGATAATTTCTAACCCTCGTCAAACCTATGCTATAGTTTGATCCTAAATAATATAAGATAAAACTCAATTAGTATCAGATTCATAATATTTTTGTAACCAAGTCTAAGATTTGTCTCCTTGTCATCTATATATAGTCCGATATATCCTTACCAATATTTGCCCTTTTAGTTAAGAGGGTTTTTACAAAATTTATAATCTAATCATTAATTTACAATCAGGAATGAAATTAGCTCTAATCACAATCACATTCATAGAACCTTCATTAAAGAATGACTCAAATAGATAAATAAGATAATTAAACCAAGCTGAAATACATTTATAAAAAAAACTTCTAAATTATTTTCAATTGCTTTACTGGCATCAAGGTATGATACAGTCTTCTTTTAATCGTTTGCCAAACTTTGAAGATAATCTTCATGGAGAACAATAATTGCCATGAATATTTTCTATCGATTTACAACTTGACTCATGTTTTCCATTTTAGTCCATTATGATACAAGATATGATAAAAGAAAAAAAATTCTAGCATTTGAAGGAAACAATGAATTCGGATTCAAACTCAATTACTTGAATAAAAAAATTTGAATTTTGATTATGAAGAATCAGAGTCAAAGAAAATTATTTTTATAATTTTTGCTTTCTAAATTTTACTTAATTTAAATATTTCTGTCTAATTTTCACCTAAGTAAATTAATTTTTACATGAATAGTTTTGTTTTAATTTTTCATGATTCAATGTAATTTCTATCACAATCATTTTTAAAATGAAAAAAATGAAATTTAATTTTTAAATTTATTATGAAAAATATTTAAAACGTTTTTGGATCAGATAGGAGCGAAAGACTAAATGCTAAGCATTAACGATCATTGTTTATCAGATGAACTATGCCGATCATCATTTTCCTAATAACGCTTTAAATTTATTTATCATCAGTGGGAATCGTAACCTCTACTATATTTTAATAGTTTCGATCATCGCGCTTTCCACTAAGCTATCATAACATTCAAAATATTAAAAATTAAAATGAAATTTAACTTTATGAAAGACTAAAAAAACTTTTTTGGATTTTAAAATCAAATTAAAGTCTCAATTTTCTGCAAATTTTAGTTTTTCGATAGTATTTTTTCCAAATTAGGAATTAATTAATTTAAGTCGATATTCGCTTCATAAATATTACGAATGGCAAATTTATATTCTTAAAATGCTTCTTTCATTTATTTATTAAATAAGAGAAAGACGATTTCCTAAAGCTTTCAACAATGAGAATAAAGGCAATTGAGTATAGCTTAAAAGGAAAAAATTAGGAAATTTAAATAAACTTTATTTTGTTTAAGTAAAATTAAAATGTCAAATTACAAGCTTTATTCTTAAATTAAAAATAAACTTAATTTTTAGTAAACAAATTAAGCAAAGTCAATTTAATAAAATAAAATGTAACTATTAGAAATATTCATTCAATTCATAGAAATCAAAGAAATTGATTTTGAAATTTTCTAATTTTTCCTCTCTCGATATGAAATAAGTATTTAGCCTTTTTTAGCATAAATTTGACTCTAAAAACTTTTTGAAACTTTCATAATTTTCTGATATGCGTGTCTTTTGGGAACTCTATTTAAAAAGTCAGTTAGATAAAAAAATTTCATAATTGATTTAGGAATTGAGGCAAAATATATTAATATCCTGAACTTATCAGCTTGGCTTTTATTAAATTACTAAATAGAGAGAGAATATATATTAAAATATTTTTCAAGCTTAAGTTGTATGAAGCCGTTTCGATTGATTATTTAATCAGGCACAAGAAAATTTGGTGACAATCTTTTAATTTAACAAAATCCGTTTGTCAAACTCAAACCATGCAAACAATTTTATTTTATTTGAATTTCATTATTTAGTTGAATATTATTTTAATTAAAAAAATTCGGTTATCGAAAAATAATTTTAAGTAATTTTTTTTAAAGGATCAAATCGATTAAGCAAATAATTTTAAGATATTTTTTGCAAATAAAAATTTGTAAATAATTTCGCATGATTCCACAAATTTTTGCTGTTAGCTAAGAATTTACATTAAAATTATTATTAAGATCTGGAGTTTTGCTTTATTTTTTAAATTTTTATTTGCATCATTGCTCACTTTTTCATAGTATTATTCATGGCTTAAGTAAACTTATTTTATTGAAAATCCTTAATGATTAATTATTTAAATTATTTACAAAATATATGGATATTTAGGATTTCAACAGTATATTTAGTCTTACCTAGTGCAATTTTAAACTAAGGAATTAATTATTATGAATAAAGATTTGAAGAAATTTCTTTTTAACACTTCAACCGAGCTCAAATATTGATTTAATCAATCATTTCTTTTCATCTTGAATACTATTCGCAAAAATTTAAATCATGCAGCTAAAATTCATTAAAAGCTTTCATAATGATTAAAAAATATGCTCTTATAACTCTTTAAATAATCATTTTAAATTAATTAAATCAAATAAATGCGATTTAATTTTTTTTGAATAATCAATAAAATTTTAAATCTCAAAAGATTTTCTTTGCATGACAAATCAGCTCAATTTTTCTGTCTAAATTAAAGAAGAATACTTTTTAATTTGTTACTTGAGATTAATTAAAATCCTATTTTAATATTTGCCATATTATTTTTTAAAAAAATTATTTATGAGAAAAGTCAATTAATTTTATTTCGATTTTTTCAGGAAAATAAATTTTTAAGAATATTTAAAAATAATATGTCGTTCGACTAATTTCCTAAATTCAAACAAAAAGAGCTCTCGAAAACAGTTCAAAATTAATTTGCTTTGATCGAGAAATATGCGAACAAGTTTGATAACAATAATTTTTTTAATATCAAATTTAAAGGTATTTTTTTAAATTACAATGTACCTATTAAAAAATTTTTTTTCATCATTTATCAATTTTGTTTAAATTTATTTCATTTTTCTTGCAAATTTAAGTTGTATGATTGCCGAACATTTAGTTTCAAAAATTGTTCTTATTTCAATTCAATTACAGAAAAAAATGAATTCAAAATGTAAGTATTTAATTTATTTATATTTAAATTTTTTTTTAATTCTTTTAATTTTAATATTTATTGTATCTCTCATTTTATTTTTAAATTTAAGTAATTGAATTAAATATTTTTACCATACCTTAAATTAAAGCTATTAAATCAAAGATCAGAATATTTACAAGAATAATTAAATTATTAAATTTATTGGCATAAAAAGGACATTTACTGATTAGCTTTTTGAAAAAGAAAAGCTTTTCTTTAGTAAAATTATTTTTATAATTTTTTTTCGAAATTTAAATTAAATTTATGTTGTCCAAAACTGTTCATGATGTGTAGGAAGATTAAATTAAATTTATTTGCAATTAAATACACTTCAGTTAAATCAAATAAATTAATTTTAAATAAAGATGTTATGATGAATTAATATGCTGTGCAGAGCCAAAATCGCATTTCGAAGTTTGTTGCAACCCTCCCGAGTACAAAGCATGGAGTACAGTACTACCAGTTCAATTAACACTAAAAAATCTAGTTTTCATTATATTTGTTTTTTTGGGGTAATTAAAAAAATTTATTCATTAAAAATTAAATAAAATAAACTTTTAAGAGTTATCTTAACCGGAGCTACTATTATTACAGTTCTAATGGGCATTTCATCACTAATCGAAAAAAGTAAATTAAACCAAAATATATTAATTTAAATTTAAAGCAAATTTTTTTTAATTTAATTTTAGGAAAAATGTACAAACCAGTTTTTATACATAGTTCAGTTAATTGTAGAGAAGCTATAGAGACACCAGTCGAATACCCACGATCTCAAGGTTCAATTCTTACAGCATGATTCTTAAGAAATTTTGGTCAGTGTTTTGTAAATTTATGCAAAGTTATCGAAAGTGTTTTGTAGAAGTTTTATAAAATTTTAGCTTTTTTTTATTAAGATTGAATTTTTTAAAATAAAAATTTGAGAAAAATTATTTGGGTTTTTTTTTAGAGTGCTTTGGACGTTTGATTAATATTCTAGTGGTATTAGAATAAACAATGAGTCTTTTTATCGGACAATTTGAAGTAAGAATTAACTTTCTTGCTTTTGTTTGCTTTGTTACCAGATTTTCTTCGATCTTTTCTTTTGTTCCATACTCTATCAGTGCGTCCGTTTTTCTATCTTTGGCCATCAATTTTTCTTCTATTAAGTATTTATATGAAAGTCCATCAAGAATCACTTGATTCAAAATTTTTATCAAAATCAAACTTAAATTTTAAATGTTTTAAATATCTGGCTTCATTTTACCTTTAATAAATATTTACCCGACAAATCCGAGGGCAATGTTAATATAAGACAAATTATTATTTAATTTTATTGATTGTGTGACAACTCTAAACAATAGACAAAATAGTGGGATAGGAATAAAACCGTATGAATGACTTTGGAAATCAAAATGTTCCTTTTAAAATTAAAAACTATCATCAATAAATCATATTATCTATTTTTACTCTTTTTTTTCTTGACTCAAGCATTTCATAAGCAAGGCTTAATTTAAAATCTTTAAATACCTTGATAAATAAATTATTTAACCAGCTTTTGTGTATGTTTTTTTTTATTCAATTTTACTTCTGTAGGTATGTCATTAAATTTAAGAACAAATGCATGCTTAACCCAATCGATAAAAAATTCGAAAATAAATATGGTGCACATTATTGGAAAAAATTCAAAAAGTTGTTCTTAAAATTATTTTTTAGATAGGAAATTTTCAATTTTATAAATAAAAACCTATTTGCCATTCAAATTCAGCCATGTTTCTAATCAGCACAGTCAGAAGCAAAATCAAATATTGAAATCGTTCTTTTACATCACTACATGACATTTGAAACACATTGTTCTTGTCAAATTTTTTGAAAACACTTCCTTTCAACTCTACAAACTTTAAAATTATGCTAAAAATTTTAGTTTCTTTCTAAAAATTAAAAAATAACATTATTCGACATCATTATTGTTAAAAGAGCATTATTGTGTGAATTGAATGCAACGTTCAGGGTGGTGCTCAAGCATAGAAAAACAATTGAATGGCAGACTTAAATAATTAAATTGTTTTTTAATAAGGAAAATAATCAATTTGACTTACACATATAGATTAGAGCAATGAATAGGTGCCGAACAGTGAGCAGATAAGATCTTTTTGGCTCGGTGACTGTACAATACATGGCATCCATTACATCTTGACCAATTGTTGACAACAACCGATCAGCTACCTAATTTATGAAATTTCTTAACTGAAATTTTTTTTCTCAAAAAAAGTTTATTAAAATAATAATAATCTCACAAACTTCCAGCATGTTAAAAAAAATGTAAAGTTTAATGATTGCTTGTCCGCGTATTATGTGATAAACCATTGATGTGTCGATGAACGTTAGCAAAAAGTAACACATTAAAATTAAAAAAAATTTTGTAAAATCTATTATTCTCGATGGTTGAAGATTTCTTTTCCAGCTTAAAGCAGTGGTTTAGGTATTAATGGTTATTAAATGTTTACTTACAATTTAAGTGGGTTCTTTAAGGTATTTAGCAAAAAAGTAAAAATACGCAACGGCAGTAAAGTGCTAATGTATAGAAAACTATCGGCGCACTGCAAAAATCCATAGAGCATAAATTTTTCAAGCGACAAAGGCAACCGAAGAAATAGATAAACATTTTCCCTTTTTTGATTGATTTCGCTTTCCTTGTAGTCTATGACTTCTTCACTGCTAAGTTCTGATTTTACGTATTTCCATATGTACATTTTAATGCATTAAATTTATTTGTTGATTTTTAGAGACACATCAGCAAATATTTGCAGCTGTTCCAAACTGCCTATTTTATTTATTTATCTAAATTTGTTGATTTGATATTAAGATAAAAATAGTTTAATATAAACAGTTAGTATTGTCGGCAAAAAAATACATAATTTTTCAAATTTTTAGAAAAATTGTTAAATAACATTTGCCAGAAAATCTCAAATCAAATTTGAAAAAATGCTCTTGGAAAAAATTAAAAAAAAAAAATTAAAAATGCATTCTATGTTAAGCATGCATCTTCTTTTTCTATTTCACTAAAACATTTAAACCCAGAAATTTGATTTAATAAAGTTAAACATTTTGAAAGCAATTTTTTTTTTTAATTAAAAGAAAAATAAGTAAACTAATTGATTTCTTTTTAATATTTGAGTTATTGAATTTCTTTGTATTTATTAACAAAAAATATAATTTCAATGACGGATTTACGAACAAGGGAAACTTTTTTAACTGTAACATACACTTTTGAATTAATAAAAAGCTACTTTGAAATCAGTGTTAAATAAACTTTTAATAAAAATAAAGAATAATGTCATATATTACATATTTTTACGCAACATTAACCGATTTTTAAAAAGTATTTACTTTTTATATAATAATAAGTATGAAATAATTTTAGTTGACTCTTTTTTTTGAAAACCTTTTGAAAATTTGTGCTAGCAATAGTCAAATATTGGACAGCTCAGATAGCAATTGCCATAATAGTTAACTAGTCAAAATTGCATTTTAGACAAACTTACAAACCCAATACTTGTCCAGAATGCGGTAGATTAATGAAAAATAAGCGTGGTATCTCAAAAATGCATGATGTAGTAGTTTTTTTTTTTTTTGAAATAAAGTTATTTAAAATAAATTTTACATAATGGTCAAAAATTTAGAAACTGGTCACGTAAAATTTAATTACTTGTTACAGAATTAGTAAAATCATAGAAAAAAAATTTACTCCTGGTCACATATTTACTCCTGGTCTCCTGGTGACCAATCACAAAATCGACATAAAGTCACTGGTCACATATCATGCAAGATCCTGTTTATCTGTACCGAGCTAAAGTTCCTCCAGAACTGTAATTAAGAAGTAAAATAATCTGTATGTAAAAAAGCTCAAATGTACCGAGTAAAGTTGAGAAGCAATGTCATTTGCCTTATTTATATGTAAAATAAGCAACATTAAATAAAATTATTTTCTTAAATGGAACTTAATTCAATTTTAACTAAATATTATTAAACATTAAATTTGAAATATTCCCTACTTCACTCAAAATACTTTTAATAAAACATTTGCTCTTGTTTTGATATCATGAACAATTATGTTGAAAGTATGAAAGTATAAATTTAATTATTTAAAATAAACTGCACTTTATTTAGTACAAAATAATAATACAGTTCCAAATTTTTTGAAAAAATCTTTATTTAGAATATAATAATTTCATTTCAACAAATTTTAATCAAGTTGTTAAAAAAACGCTCACTTTATTTATGAGAATATCATTGAATTTATTAAATGTAATTAATTATTTTTTCTTTTTTAAAACAAATTCAAAAATCGGAAATTTCATACTAGATAAATTCATAATTTTCAAAAAAAATCAAGTTTTAAAAAATCAGTTTTGTATTTTGAAACTGAAATTTTATATTATAAATATTTGAAATGAATGATTCTAAGCGTATTCGTTTAAATTTAAAATCTTAATATCTTGCACGCAGAATTAATTAATGTTAAAAGTTAAGCAAAAATTTTATCTCAGATAAATAGCTGATAAATAATGGACGTGGGTAAGATTTGGAAAAAAATTAAATCCAAGTAAAAAGTATTTCAAATTTTTGGCATTTTAGACTTAGATACGCCCAGAAATCGAAATAAAAAACTTAATGACAAAAAATTAAGTGCCTTAGAAAAACTTAAAAAAGCCCGTCAAGGCGAAAAAGTAAAAAATTCTCCATCAGCTTTAAAATTTTAATCTAATCAATTTTAAGGTTGAAGATGACGAAGAGGAAGAAGAAGAGATTTACGATTATGTTGAAGAATACGATGAGGATTACTACGAAGGCGACTATTCAGGAAAAAAAGGCTCGAAAAATCGCCACCGAAATGATGACCATGACCAAAAAGCAAAAAAGCATTCAAGAAAAAACATTGCCAAAGACAAATTATCAAATATAGCCGAGGATGAACCTGATCCAAAAAATGATATTAGAAACGCTTTTTTTAGAGCATCGGCATCCTCATCCAAATCAAAACCGGAAAAAAAAAGCGAAGCATCCATGATGGAAAACGACGACGATCTTGCTAACGAAATAATGCAGGAATTGAGCAAAAAAAGTACCAGAACCCCCAAGCTGAAAGCCGCACACACGCCCAGCCGATCAAATATTCCATTTTCTTCCATTGTAAACACTGGCATAAGCCTCAGTCCAGCTTTCAAACGAAAATTGAGCCCTAGCGCTTCAAATAGAAACGACGAAAAGCGATGCTCAAAAAAAATTGAACTCGATGACAATTTGGTTCAGCAGCTTTTGGAAACAGACTCATGTGATAGTGATATCAAGATAATTAATGAGCCTAATAAAACAGAGACCAAGGAAAATTTTCTACCTGTCAAATCTGAACCCATTGAATTTGATTCATCTATCATCCCCGCAGATAATTTAAATATCAAAGAGGAAAAGATAAGTGTAGAAGAACAAAATGCTGAACGATTATCTCAGTTATCACTGGAGGCTAACAATTCCAATCTTGCTCACCATTTAAATTTACCAATTAAACAAGAATCAAATGCCTTGGATGACTTTGATCTCAAAACATTGATGAAAAATCAATCAAGCAGCAGTCGAATGCTGTTCTACTGGCTTGATGCTTTTGAAGATGTCTACAGTCACACTGGCACTGTGTACATGTTTGGTAAGATGCCAATTGCAAAAGTTCAGAATGAGTCTGAGACTAGTGAAAATTTTTTGACATTTGTAAGTGTTTGTTGCATTGTGAAAAATATTCCCAAATGTGTCCATGTATTGCCGAGAAAGTTTAAAAGAGGCAGTGGCTCCGAAGCGGTGACTATGGACCAAGTTCGCCAAGAAATAGAGTTTTTGCTAGAAAAGAACCGTATTTCTTCGTATAGAATTAATGTTGTGAAAAAAAATTATGCTTTTGACAGACGAGGAGGCAACAAATTGGACGAAGAAATTCCCTATGAATCGGAATATTTGCAGGTAGAGTACTTCCAAAATCAGCACAGCAATCGCCAATTACCCATCGACATTCAGGGCGAATACTTTTCTTGTATTTTCGGTGCTAATACTCCCTATTTGGAACATTTGCTCATCGATCTAAAAATAAAAGGTCCTAGTTGGTTGCTGGTGTCGAATGCAAAAAGACGAGATTCAGAGGCTGGCTCTGGCTCAATGCTAAGTTGGTGCAAACTAGAATATATAATTGAAAATTTCAGAAATATTTCTGTCTATCATGAAACTGTCTCTTTGGAAAACCCGAGTATTCCCCTTCCTCCAACACCACCTTTGACTATATTAACACTAGTCTTAAGAACCACGCTAAATCATAAAACACATGAGCACGAAATTGTCTCAGCCTGTGGCTTAATATGCCAAAAATTCTATCTAGAAAAGCCCACCATTCCTTCATCGATGAAAACCCAAAAAACTGCCATTTACGATTCATACTTTTGTGCTGTTACCAAGCCATCACATGTCATATTTCCGTATGATTTTCAAAATGTGGTCAAGTTGAATGTGCAAAAATTCAGAATAGAACAATGTGGTTCAGAGAGAGCCCTTTTGGCATTTTTGCTGTGCAAAATGCAAGCCTTAGACGTGGATATTATTGTTGGCCATGACTTGTTCGGAACAAATTTAGATATTATCTTAAATCGATGCATGGTCAATAAAGTGCCACATTGGTCCAGGCTCGGCCGTCTTAAGCGGTCTACAATGCCCAATTTGCCTGGCCATTTCAAACGTGGCACTCACAACTCAACAGCTAACAATTTGGCTATTCAACAACGCATACAGACAGTTTTTTCCGGAAGATTGCTCTGTGATATAATGATAAGTGCCAAAGAATTGCTTTCCAAATGCAAAAGTTTTGACCTAAATGAACTCGTAAGTCATGTGTTGTACAAAAAGGACAAGAGTAGTATTTTAGAAAGGGACTATGAAGAGGAAAAAAACGTGGCTGCCTTTTACGCTAATTCTCAATTGCTGATTAAGTTTTTACAATTGGCAATGATGGATGCCACCTATATACTCAATATATTTAATGATTTGCAGTGCTTGCAACTGGCTTATCAAATAACATGCATTGCTGGAAATGTGCTGTCCAGGACGCTGACAGGTGGTCGCTCGGAGCGCAACGAGTATCTGCTATTGCATGCTTTTAATGACAAAGATTTTATTCTACCTGAAAAGTATTCTGGTTATGCTAAAAGTTCTAGACAAAATGCAAAGCCTGTCAAATCTGTTGCCAATAAAAGTCTAGCTAAAAGTGAGATGAGCATGAATCAAACACAAGAAGAAATGGAAGATGAAATGCTCTCTAGAATGGCTCTGGAAGATGACGAGGATATGCCATCGTCAACTAATAACACAACTTTGGTCAAGTTGGAAAAGGTTGAGTCTAAAAATACACACAATACTAACTCAAATAGCTACCAAGGTGGCTTGGTCTTGGACCCAAAAATTGGCTTTTATGACAAATTCATTCTGTTGCTTGATTTTAATTCACTTTATCCCAGTATTATTCAAGAGTTTAATATTTGTTTTACTACTATTAGTCGACCAACAAATGAGTTAGCTGAAACCGATATTGATGAATACTTGGAAAATTTTATTAAAGTACCTGCACTGGACGAAAAACAAGGTATTCTGCCCATGGAAATTCGTAAATTGGTTGACTCAAGACGTCAAGTAAAACAGTTGATGCAGGAAAAAAATTTAAGTCCAGACCTTAAAATGCAGGTAAATATTATCTACGAATGTAGAATCTCAATTTTTAAATTGATTCATTTATAATCTTATTTTGATACAAAATTTTGAAAATTGGAACAATATGGATTAATTTAGAATTTTAATTATAATTTGAGCTTTATTAAATATCTTAAGGATTTGGGCCAAAAAATATGTATAAAATCTAGCTAACTATTTATAAAGACATTGTGTCATTAAAAGGGATAGAAAATTAATTGAAAATTTTTAATAAAAATAAAGATACGATAATTTTTATTATAATAATTAAATAATAATTCATGATTTTTTTTGAAAAATTTATTTAGGTTGCCTTAAGTGAAAATTTTTATTATTATTTATTATTTAGTATTTGATAGTTATCAAAAATAAAAACCTTTTCGATGAAATTATCTTTTATTATTTTGAATTAGTGTTCGTTTCTGTTAATTTTATTTACCAAAAAGAACACATGTGATTTTGAAATTTTTATTTAATAGTAATGAATTTAATGAACAATTTTAATAAAATGGCATGTAAAAATTTTTCAATTTATTTTTATTAAAAGTGTAATTTTTGAAAAGTCAATGGGTTTTTATTTTGAGTTTATGGATTTTGAAATATTAATAAAGAAAACTAAAATAAAGAAACAAGTGGTGAAGAGCTTCTGAAGTTTTTGGTATAATTTTTTTTAAAGCTGCTTAACTTTGAGTCTCATCTTCAATCGTTTGAAAAAAAAGCGCCCTTTACTATCAAACCAGGCAATAGACACCAAATATAGCATTTCTAAGTAAGATAGTGCTAAATAAAATAATTGATCCTATCAATTTTCAATCGTTAAGTATTATTAATTACTAAAAGAATTTTTTATTAAATTTTTTGTAAACATAAAGACCTTTTTTAAATATATTTTTTTATTCTTTTTACCATTTCAAATATGGCTTTAAATAAATAAATAATTAAATTGTCAAAAATAATCAAGATTTATAATTTTGTTTATTTTATTAATTAATTGGTTCCTTGTATAATGTTAACATAATACCTTTTTTATTTAGTAAACACTACATGGATTTGAATTGTTTTAATTTTTTACCAGGCTAAAAAAATTTATCTCCTAATTCGAGTCTTTATATATTCATAAATTTACTCAATTTTCTTATTTTAGTACGATATTAGACAAAAGGCATTGAAATTAACTGCAAATAGTGTTTATGGTTGTTTAGGTTTTGAAAACTCAAGATTCTATTGCAAACCATTAGCTGCTTTAATCACTAAAAATGGCCGTAGCATCTTAATGAAAACTAAAGAACTTGTTGAAAATGTAATTTATTTTGTTTTAAAAATATATGAATCAAAATATTTCTATTAAAAATTTAGAAAAAAATCGAAGTGATTTACGGTGACACAGATTCAATAATGATAAATACTAACTTGACTGATTATGATCAAGTAATCAAGCTAGGAAACATGGTAGATTAAACAATTTTAAATATTAAATTTTACAATTATTTTAAATAATTTTAAAAAGATAAAATCTGAAGTAAATAAATTGTATCGACACATGGAAATTGATATCGATGGCGTTTATAAATGCTTACTTTTATTGAGAAAAAAAAAATATGCTGCTTTGACAATTGTTGGCCGAAATCCGAAAGATATGAGCTTACAATGTCAACAAGAAATTAAAGGCTTAGATGTTGTTCGGAGAGATTGGTGTCTTTTGGCAAAACAAATCGGAGAAAAAGTTATTGGAGAAATTCTATCAGGCAATCAGTTTGATCAAGTCTTGTCGAATATCAACAAAATTTTGACCGAAACGGGTGAGAGAATAAAAAAAAATTCATATGATCTGAGTTTGTTTGAGATTTCAAAGGTTTTTTCAATTTAAAAAGAAATTTTTCTTCCATTAAGATAATTTTTTTAGCAATTAAACCGAAATCCTGAAGATTATAGTGATGCCAATCATCAACCTCATGTGTTGGTCGCTTTAAGGCACAACAAAGACTCGAACAACAGTAAAAAGTACAAATCTGGAGATGTAGTGTCTTATATAGTCTGTGAGGATGGAACTCAAAATTCTTCCACTCAACGATCTTATTCCAAAAGTGAATTATTTAGAAATTCAGACAATTTAAAGTTGGACACTAAATACTATTTGACTCAACAAGTACATCCGGTAGTGACCCGTTTATGTGAACCAATTGAAGGCATTGATGCTTACCAAATTGCTCAATCTCTAGGTCTAGATCCAAATGGATTTAGACACAAAAACTCAGCATCAAATTCAGGCTCTACAATTGCCATACCCCAATTGTCCAAGCAGCAGAAAAAAATAGAAAATTTTATGAACGAACTAGAAAAGTATTCGAATTGCTTGCCATTTAGATTTATATGTCCTGAGTGTAAAACCGAATCAAATTGGACTAGTTCATTTGTAAAATCAAATGATGTTATAAAACAGGAGCCTGTTGATGTTAAAATGGAGGCTGATGATGATGATGACATTAAACTGGAAGGAACTTCCATTATAATATCAGATACTAAAAAGGCATCTAATCCAAAAATAAAATGCATTCTGGAGTCATGTGAAAATCCGGAATGTACTTTTAAACCATTGTCAAAATTAGCTTACATCAAAAACTTAATAACATTACAATTGGGAAAATTTATTCGGCAGTATTATCAAGGATGGCTGGTATGCGAAGATCCAATGTGTTCATTCAGGACAAAAAGAATTTCATGTAAATACTTTCATGGAAAACCTCAATGTGTAGAATGCGAACGATATGCCACTTGTATGGAATTTTCTCACTCTGATTTGTACTATCAAATGAAATTCTTTAAGTTTATTTTCGACCATGAGGCATATAAAAATTGCTTCAAAGACGATCTAATTGATGTAACTAATTTGATAAGAAATAATAAAGAGCTAGAAAAGGCTTTAAATCAATTGAAGGAACATGTACATAAAAAATTGAAGAACAACTCGTTCGGAATTGTGAATTTGACACAATTGTTCAAATTTTTTTAAAATTTTTGATTCTTTTATTAAAAAATTAAATTTCGAAGAATTGAAAATGTATATTTTGCAATTAAAAATTAATTTTTAAACACGAGTTTTAACGCTTTCACTTGTTAGACACTCATAATATTGAAGTCAATGTAATTATCTTTCTTTCTTATCATTTTAAATAAAAAATTTTAAAATAGTTAAAAAATTATTCAAAACATTCAACTAAAATTTTATTTTTGGCCATAAAACTTTTTAGCAAGTATGAAGAATTTTTCTAATTTTCATTTAATTAAAATTAGATTATTTTGAATCTTAGCAAATGTTTGTTTAATCTATTCTCAAAAGCGTGCTTTTTGTTTTATTTTTAGTTAACTTAAAATAAATCAGTCAAATGATGATTAAAGAAACTCGAAATTTTCAAGCCAGAACTAACATTTATTGGTTAAGCCATGTTTTTTGACTGGCTTGAGTTACCATTTTTTGAAATTTTTTAAATTTACAATTTGATACTTTAGTTTCATGTTATTTAAATAATTATCAAAAATTATGAAATAGATGTTAAAATTAAATTTATTAAATTTTGTTAAATTAATTCTGTTTTCAGATATGAATATAAGATTAAATTTGAAAATTGATTAGAAGAATTATCATTTAGGAATGAAATAAAATTTAATTTAATGATTTCTGAATGAGATCTAGACATTCAACTTATAGAAACATTATTTGTCTCTTGATTAATACTTAAATCAAAAACAAATAAATACTCATTTTAAAATTTTGTTTATTACTCGTTAAAGGAAAAGTGAATTTAGAATTTATAAATTATGACTTAGTTTTGACATATTTTAATAAAAAAATACTTTTTAGAGATATTTTTGAAATTTAACTTGAAATTATCGGCGCAATAAAATGCCATTGAACAGAAGAAGAAAACCATTTAGTTCCAAACAAAAAAAACAGCAGCTAATAACAAAACGAGAACGAAAAAGAAATAAAGGTAAAAATCAAATTAAAGCGAACATAATCTAATTAATTGCTAAGATCTAGACACTTCTTCTTCGGACATAGAGCCAGATTTTGAAACTCAAACAGCTAATCTAAATGCTAGAAGACCCATTAGAAATTTAATTAATCCAGAAATTGGCGATTCTCAGCAGGAAAATAACAGAAATAAATTTAAACTTCTTTTTGTGAAAGAATCTCCTGAAGAAATAAAGCGTCGTAAGGCTGAAGCATCAAAAAAATTGACGATAAAAAGCGAATCAGATTTAGAAGTAGACATAGAAGATGTTTATAATCAATCAAGTCCTTTAGATATTCCAATACGTCCAAAATGGTCTTATGACATGACCAAAGAACAACTTGACCAGCAGGAAAAAAAATATATCTCAGTACTTCAATTTTGAAAGTTCATAATCATATTTAGAAAAAAATTTTTTTTAAAGGAGTATTTAGACAAAATTTGTGATAATTATCAAGATCAAGAGCTTAGCTATTTTGAAATGAATCTAGAAACTTGGCGTCAATTATGGAGAGTGACTGAAATCAGTGACATTATTCTCATAATAGTCGATGTTCGATATTCACCACTTCATTTTTCTCCAAAATTTTATGAATACTGTACAGATATTTTAAAAAAAGATATAATTCTTATATTAAATAAAATTGATCTGATACCTAGTTCGGTAGTTATTGCTTGGAAGAATTATTTTGAGTCTAAGTTTCCAAATTTGCATGTTGTCTTATTTTCTTCGGCAAAACAAATAAAACATAAACGAAAAAAAGCGAGAAAAAGTGGAGAATCGAGTAAAGATGTTGACCATGAGTATGAACTAGAAGTCAAAGCACTAGCAGCTGAGATAAATACAGCTAAAGCTCATAGAAAACTATACGAATGTGTAAAAAAGATTGTGAAAAATCAGGTAGACTTGAGTAGTTGGTCAAAAATGACAGAAGAATTGTGTAAAAAGTCTACCATCTCTGAACCCTTTGAAGCAATCGGAAAAATGAATATATCTGAAAATGAAGTTGAAATTATGGATAGTCTTTATTTTGGTGAAGTTCCACGTGTTAAATACGAACACGGTTTTGTTACAATCGGATGTTGTGGTAAAAAAATCAATACATTTTATTTAAAAAAAAATATTTAAGCAGATTTAATTTTTTTATTGTAAAGGATTTCCGAATGTTGGAAAAAGTTCTCTCTTAAATTCATTAAATGGTCGCAAAGTAGTCAGCGTAAGTAGAACACCAGGTCACACTAAACATTTACAGACCATATTTTTGACCAAAAATGTTCGTCTCTGCGACTGTCCAGGACTTGTTTTCCCTTCTCTAGTCTGCAAGCCGCTTCAAGTAGCCATCTTGTTTAAAATTTTTTATTATTTTTATCCAAAAATCATTATTTAAGATAATTGCAGGTATTTATCCAATTTCTCAGTTACAAGAGCCTTACAGTGCAATTAGATACATTGCCGAAAGAATTCCTCTAATCGAAAATTTTGATTTAAAACATCCTAGTGAAACATCTTCACAAAATAACAGTGATTGGAGCCCTCTTGATATTTGTGAAGGTAAAAATTAATTTTATTTATTTTTCCAAGTTAAAATTTTATATTTTTAGCATGGGCTATTAAAAGAGGTTATTTTACCGCGAAAGCATCACGACCAGATGTTTTCAGAGCAGCTAATGAACTTTTGAGGATGACTTTAGATGGTGCCATATGTTTAAGTTTAAAACCGAAAAATTTTTCAAAAAATAAACAATTTTGGGAAGAGCACCCAGAAACTAAAAAGTTAGATGAGGTCACAGCTGAAGTTGAGACAATAGCTAAACAAAAGCGAAGTTTGATAGCAGAATTGATCGAATTTAGTGAAGATAGTCAAGAAACAGATGATGATGATTATCCAACTATCTCAAAAAACATCAATAAAATTTTAATCGAAAATGAGATATCTTCCGAATTAAAAGAAGATTCTAGTTCAGAAAGCGTTGAAAATTTATACTCTGTACTATCAAATGAATAAAAGCTATTTTAAAATATATATATTATATCTGCGATCAGCTTTTTTAATATTTTAAATTTTCTGAAATAAAATATTTTCAAATTTAAATTTATTTAATCAAATGAATTTTGATAATAAAAAAAAAGATTTATATAAATGGTTACAATTTATGTTCAAAATAATAATTGCTATAATCATAAACATTTATTTTATTTTTTGATTTTAAGTTATTCCAGTGTGGGTGAAGTATTAAGAAATATAAGAAAAAGTGAAAAAGCAAATAGAAAAGAGAAAAAACATAACTTGTTTTAAATAATTTAAATGAAGCAAAATTTAAATTGGATCTCATGATGATCATTTGATCTCCGTTCCCATTTACTTACAATATATGTGATACATTATGTGTTTAGGCAATAAACTAGTACTAAAGAACCAGTTTAAGCTACTGCATCTCTTGATTTTTAATTCATCTAACATTGATGGCACAATTGCATCAGATTTTGAAGTTGTTTTCATTAAAGCTTTAAGTCCCATTGGTACTCCTTTACCTTGATATCTTATGTTATTTAGAAAAATAAACAAACTTGTTCTAAATGCTGTTTTCCAAAAGCATCTGCTCACTGTTTATCAAGTTCTTAATGAATCCTGAGTTGTAAAGTACGTGAAAATGTATCTATATTAAAAGAAATTTAAAGATTTCTTTGATTTTCTTTACTCTTTCTATATATTGTTAAATTTATAATCTTTTCAAGTTTATGTTCGTCAGCGATACCATTACAACTACCTGGAAAATGTTTACAATAAAATGCAACACTTTATTCATAATTGCTTTGAATTAGAAGTTAATTAACGAAGACCAGCTTTGGTAAATGTTGTTTAGTAAATTTTCTTTTCGTTAATTTTAAATCCCCATTTTTTTCAGTACTCAGTGATTCTATTCACTGCCTTTTTTAGAATTATTTGAATTTTTTTTTCTATTCATGGATGCCCAGATACAAAGGTTATCTGTGAACAAGGCTATTTTAACATCTGGAGGAATACTTTTAGCTATATCGTTAAAAAACAGAATAAAAATGATAGGAGATAGGCAACTTCCTTTAGGGACACCACATTTAATAGACTTATTTTTTGAAGTGTGGCCATTGTAGCTGACTCTAAAAGAGCGGTTTGTGAGAGATTTAGTTATCCATTCCATCAATTGATTCTTGTCTTCAATCGGAATATCAACAACTTGAAAACCATTTTTCAAATGTTGTACATTACGTGGACACATAGATTTATCTTAAACCAAATCTGACACATCAACTGATCGTTCTACTCATAAAAGTTCTCCTGCAAAACATTTGTTATCAACCTGTCTGAAATTTATTCTATTAGGTCTACTTTTTTTGTAAAGTGTATGCTATTCTTGAACTCAGCTGTTGGTGATATATGTCCACGACAAAAACCATGTAGTTTTTAAAATGTGACAATCATAAACCATTTGTTATATTTTTTGAATATCAGAAAATACCTCCTCATCAAAATTACGACTATTACGTGCTTGCATTTCTTGATATAATTTACGATGCCTTTCCATTGCTCCAAAATAATCCAGATCAGGTTCTGGTAAAGCTTTGTACTGAGACAATACTTCAAGACGTGTATTTAAAGGTAATTTTTCTATAATTGACTGTATTCTTGAAAGATCTAAAACTTCATCTAAGTTCTCTTTCGAATACTTTTCTAATTGTAAATTGTAAGTATTTTTACTGATGTCACCAGATATCAGAGTTGTTTAAAAGTCACTAGTCTCAAGTCAAGTTCAAGTCTGGACTTTAAAATTTTGAATATACTGAAGAAGAATTGTGAAGACTTATGCTAAAATTGCAAGAAAATTCAAATATATGGCAAATCTATTGCATTAGACAAATCAAGATTATATAAATTTTTTGATATGATCTAGCAAATTAAAAAAAAAAAGTCCGAACTTAGACTTTTTTTTTTGGACTTTTAAACAACTCTGCCAGATATGCGTGCAAATTCAATGTAAAAATTTTTTGATTATTTTTTTGTAATGTGTAAATTTTCTAGACATACTGTATTACATCAAGTGCTCGGCATATCTTCTGAGCTGTTTGATTTTTACATTCCTGGAATGCTTCTTTACACACGTCCTGATAAAAAATTATTGCTCTATAGGATTTTGTGATTTCTTCTTCATTGAAGTTGAATGCCTGATGGGGATAGAATCCTGCGTTACAGAAGACATTGTGAATTTTCATACAAAAATTACAGTACAAAAAGTAAAAAAGGTTATAGCTTTTGTTCTAACGGTCCAAAACATGTTCTACAAATGTAACAAAGTGTAACAACTTTTGTTACACCTATTGTGAAAGTCTGCAAAAACTCTGCAAATTGATTGCGCATTTCGTTTCAATACGTTTCAATGGCGTGAAATTTTGCATAAATTTGCACACATTTAGCAGACTTTCACAATAGGTGTAACAAAAGTTGTTACACTTTGTTACATATGCAGAACATGTTTTGAACCGTTAGAACAAAAGCTATAACCTTTTTTACTTTTTGTATTGTAATTTTTGTATGAAAATTCACAATGCCGTTACAGAATACGTCATCTTTTTTGAGGATTTTTCTGAGCTCTGGGTCGATCGGGGGAGGTAGCTGGTCTTCTTGTATTCATTTTTTGACTGTTTTCCTGTATCTTCTTGAATGTGTCCCAGCTCTTAAGCTCCACAATTCCCTGATAAATAATAATCCTTGTTCGAAGTAACTTGAGAATTGTGATTTGAGTTCGTTTGCACGGTTGACAACGTAACGTATAGCACTCAGACAAACTTTTCCAAAGATTCATCTTTTGTTATTTTCCTCTTGGGTATCAAATCTTTAAGTTTCACTTTATTTTAATCTTTTGCATTCTTTAGCTGTTGCTCAAGATTGCCTACTTTCAAATTCTGTGGAACACGAAAGTCACCAAAATCTTCTTTTTCAAAATTAGCGAGAATGTAGCACTATTCACCTTCAAATTTGTCTATTTTGATATTTCTCAATAACCACTGCAATGTGTTGTCTCTATATACTGAATTCTTATAAACAGGCATAAAATGCAAATTTACTTAACGATTGAAATTATATAATCCATTTCAAAATAGCAAGGACTTGGAACCTTTCCTCGGTTTGTGAAAATGTCTTGTTGATGAGAGAATATGGGTTATAATGCTGCTTGTATTTTATAAATGATTGGTTTGTGCAAAAATAAAAATAATTTCCTTTTTGACTTTTTAAATATATTTGAATTTCATTAAAAATGATTAAAAATAAATTTTAAAAAGGTTTTAATTTCTACTTTTTTTTAAATTATCAAATGGATAGAAAATTAACTAATAGTGAAAAAAATAGAGTAAGTGACATCTTTATTCTAATAAAAAATCGCTAGGATCATATTCAACACATTTTAAATAAAGACCATGAGGTTTCATTACAGAAGTTAATTTTTGGTCGTAGTAATTTTGTGGCTCAGTTAACATGTTGCTAATTTGCTCGATTGGTATGATTCCTTTTGCAGCATCGCTGGCAGCACCAACCATTTTGCGGATCATTTTGTACAAAAATGACGTGCTTTTTATTTCTAGCTCAAAAATTTCATAATTTTCATGATATTTGTTTAAATAACTTGACATAAATTGATTATTAATTGATTTTAATTCTTAAATAATGATAAAATAAATGAGTTTTTATTTCAAAAGAACACAAAATGTCTTACTTATATCAACTAATTTTAGTGGATTTTTGTTCTTATCTATCATTTCAACTCGTCCTTGCTTGGTCGTAAATGCACTAAAATTGTGATGACCATTAAATAATTTTATTGCTTCAAAGAACAAATCTTTATCAATAGGCTCACTAAAATCCCAAATCAATTTTTTGTTTCAATATATTAGAGTTATTTACTTTAGCTCAGTAACACAATTGGAATCAAAAATACTCAAGTAATTGCTAAATGGATACAGATATGGCATTGAGTGATTGTGGCTATTTTTTAGCAATTTATCAATTTTTTTCACTGTTTCAACTTGGTCCCAATAATATGGTCCATTTTTCAAATAGGCCAATCTGTACAAGTACGTTCTCGACTTGGCATGTCTAGATACAAAATTGCGACCAACTTCTCGACAATCAAGAATTCTTAATTTTAATTTCAAATAAATTTTAGGGCCAAATAAAATTAAAATTTTGTTGTTGAAAAATTTATCAGACTTTTTTTGGGTCCTGAGATTTTAATTTCAAATTTTTTTATTTTAATAAATTACCTAATATGATTTTTATGCTGAATAAAATTATTGTTCAATTTATTTTTAATATGAGCGCAGATGCCATCATAGCAATTAGGTTCGAGTGTCTCTAGATCAAAGTGAGCTGTATTAGATAGAGCATGAACTCCAGCATCAGTTCGACTCGATATACAAATATTAGATTTTAGCTGAAAATTTTCGCCAAACGACTCTTTCAGATTTTTAAAGATTACATTATGAACAGTGTGAACACTGTTCAATTGCTTTGCCACGCCACTAAAAAGCCAAAAAAAATAACTCATTGCTTTACTGGGTGATTATTTTAGATACCTAAATCTAGATCCATTGTACGAGAACTCAATGAAAAATCTGCGCAAATTTGTGCTTGTCATTCTATTAACTTATCAAGTCAAGACATGTTCTTAGTCAGCTATTGAGCTAAATTTTGCAATTCGATTTCAAAAAGTGTTCACCATATTTTCAGGATTTAGAATAATTCGAGTGCAGAAAAGAGAAGAGAAGAAGAAGAGCAGAATATTTGCACGCCTCTAATCCAGAATCGGGCTCTATTGTTGCAAGCATGCTAAAATTTATTTTCTCTAGTTACATTTTTTATGTTCGCAATTATTAAGCAATATTAAAATTTCAAAAAAAAAAAAGAAAAAAATGGTTCTTGCAAGCAATGACGAAATCATTTTGAAAGCAAGCTTGGCGAGAGAAAACTGCAATCCTTTGGCAAGTGTTTCGACTTGCAAGTTTCTTGAACAGCTGAATAGCTTAAGCCAACTAGAAGCATTGTTATTCTTCTCTTCAAGGGTAGCTTTTTTAGATCGTGTGCTTTTGTATATGAATAGAAACAAGTCCCGATAATTGGCAACAAGAAAAAAAGCTTTAACTAAGGATTGAGAGTAATTTTTTTGACATATAAAATTATAAAAGCCGATCTTTAACTAAGAGTCATTTTTGATTTAAAAAAAAAAAAAAATTCTCTTTCAACAAATTTACAAAGCTTAAGCTTGTCTAAAGCCAGTGTACAAAAAAATAAAAAACTTGTGTCCAATTTAGATTTTTATTTATTGAGTTAAACAATTGATAAGAAATGGCAACAACTCCGTATCTAGGAAGCAAAATAAGCCTGGTATCCAAAGCCAAAATTCGCTATGAGGGTATTCTGTACACCATTGACACTAATGAATCAACTGTCGCATTGGCCAAAGGTAACCAAATTATTTTACTAAAAAAAAAAAGAGCCTAACTAACTTCATGTGTTTAAGTCCGCTCATTTGGCACTGAGGACCGTCCGACAGATCGTCCGGTGCCGCCACGCGATGAAGTATTTGAGTACATAATTTTCCGCGGAAGCGACATCGAGGACTTGCATGTTTGCGAGCCGTACCCGGCTGCCAAGCAACCCAACCAATTGCCGTCTGGCCTAATGCAAGATCCAGCCATTGTGACCACATCATCAGGCCCAGTTTTCCCAAACAGCGCCCAGCAATCTTCAGTGCCAAGCCAGTCGTCCATGACCAATCTGCCCAGTTCGACTGTCACCAGCATGCCGTCAGCGCCTGCTCAGCCCATCGGCACCACTGGCCCAGTCCAAGCTCAGCAAACAGCCCAGGCAGCCACCCAGCCAGCCGAGAGACGCTCTCCAACCCAGGACAGCAGTGTACAAGTCGACACCGACAGACAAAACTCGGCCAGCCAACAGCAGCAACAGCAGCAGCAGCAGAGAACCGTTGGCTCACAGCGCCACCAACAAAACGACTACAGAGAGAACAATCAACGCATGCAACAAAACAACGGATACCAAAGCCAACGCAACAATGGCTACCAAAATCAGCGCAACAATGGCTATCAAAATCAGCAGCAGCAGCGTGCAAAAAATTTGCCCCAACAACAAAACGGCTACAGACGTCAAAGACAGCCAATGCAAGAACGCAGCCAACAATACGCTTCCCGTA
>QEOQ01000303.1:352674-369138 GCA_010279815.1 Brachionus plicatilis
CAAAAATTTGACGAGGCCCACGCCAGAAAAGAGCCAAAAACGAAGGCAACGAGTGAACTCGGCCACCAAGCAAAGAAAGCTCTCCGAGTCCAGAAGCAGCGGCCGCAAGCAGCACAGCAACGCTTCGTTCAGCCAGAACACACGAAGTAATGCGCCTCTCATCGCCCAGTCTCTAACCCAACTCACCTCTAACTTTTGATTTTTTTAACAATTTGATTTTTTGTTGTTGTTTTCTCTAACATTTTAGTTCTACTAATTTTATTAGTTAGCAAATGAAGCATAGATTTGGCTACTCGGAACAAACGGCCTAATCTTTTTTTTCTATTTAAGGACAAAATGTGTCGCCACGTCAACAAAGACGTCCGCCAATGCCACCGCGCAGTGCTCAGACACCGCTGCAAAATGGTCAGCCACTCAAGTTCGAGGGCGAGTTTGACTTCGAGCAGGCGAACGCCAGATTCGAACAAGAAATCGAAAAAGAATTCGACAAGCTCAAAATAGGCACCGCCAAAAATGACACCAACAACAATGACACCTCGCTGAACCAGTCCCAGTCGATGAACTTGCAGGACGAGCAGCATTTGATCATGAAAAAGAGCATTCAGTCCGCGCTGGACAGCCAGACCCAGCCACAGGGCGAGCACATGAGTGAAGAGAACAAGAATTTCTATGACAAAAACATTTCATTTTTCGACCGTATTTCGTGTGAGGCCAACGAAAAGTCAATGATCAGAAGCAAAAATTGGAAAGAAGAGAGAAAATTGAACAGCGAAACATTCGGCTTGCAGAACAGAAATCTAAACTATACTCCACGTCAAAACTATCAATACAGAAACTCTGGCGGCCGAAACTATCCGAGAAACAACTCGGGCCAGCACCAGTATCGTCAATCAAACAATTCAAACAATCAAATGAGATGGACAAACACAAATGGACAGCGTGTGCAATCAGGCCAACGAACTGGTGGATATCAGACCAATGGATATAGAATGGACAGAAGAAATGATAACTATGTACCAATACCAACCGGACAGCGGGTCGGTGGTCGCCGATTTGGCTCAAGATAAACACACACAAATCAATTCAAAAAAGCCCACCCAATACCACCAACTTATTGTCGCAGAACCTCTTTTTTTGTTGGCTTTTTAAGGTCTCTGTTATTTATAAAATTTCTTTTTTTTTTTTTGTTGTCCATTTAAATTTTCAAGCTCGCCTTATACTTTAAAGCAGGTTTTGTAATATTTTGGCAATTTTTTCCTATTTATTTTAAGCAAATAGTTAATTAAATTAATTGATTTTAAAATGTTGGCGAGCGTTTTGTACTCATCAGAAAGAATAGTACCCTCTTCATTTTTGTGAGTTTTTTCTTTCTCTCTCTCTCTCTTTCCTTTGGTTATTATCATACTGGTCTTAAATGTGCTTTTAGTTTTGTACTCATCTAGTTGCCTGAATCAGATTTTTTTAGTAAGCGCAACTTTTTGAAAATTTAAAAATCCTGCTTAAAAAAAAAATGTCATGAGAGAGATTGCCTAAGTTGCCAAATATTTTGATGAAGTTATGAATGGCAACCGTTTTATACTTGTCTAAAAAAAAAAAGACCAATGCATTATTATTTTTTGTATCTTTTTTGTTCAACTACATTTCCATGTTCTAGTTATTTGTTTGTTTTTTGTTGCCAAGCTATTTTCCATCTCTCTCTCTCTCTCTATTTGTTTATGTCGTTATTTTTATTTTAGATGAGTTTTAGATTTATTATTGTTAAATCAAATCTTAATTATTAATAAATATATTTTAGTACAAAACTTTAAAAAATACAAGCTTTAACTCTAATCTAAACAGTGGAAGCTTGGTAAAACATTTTTTAAAAAATAGTGAAATAAAATATAAACCAACTGTTTTATTTTTAATCTAAAAATTTAGTCTAATTATTGGTCTAATATAACAAAGACCAAGAATTAAGAACAACCATTTGAAGAATCTAGTAATGCCGCTCATCTATGAGAAAAATGGTGCTATTTTCTTGTCCTAGCCAATTTGACTGAGAGTAATCAGGAATAATCTTAAAAATTGTGAATTTTAGGAATATTTTAAAATCATTCTTGTCCAACAAAAAATTTAATTTAAAAATTTTAAAAAATCATTCAATAAAATATAATTTCGCAAGATACATTAAAAAAATTTGAAATTTTTAATTTGACTAATATAAATCTTGGTTTATAAAACGTGGAATTTTAAAATTATAAAAATTAAATTAAGATCTAGCTGAACATATTTTATATTTAAAATTATAAAATTAAAAGCCATATATTTAATTTTTTTATTGCTATTATTGAATTGGAATAATTAATTTTTGAACAACCATAAGACTAATTCTAATAAATCTATCGTAATATTCAAAAAAGATGAATGAATTTTATATTTGATTTCAAACATGTTATTTTAGAAGAATTTGACTAGATATTTTTTGTAAAATAAAAATTTGACAAAAAATAAATGTAAATAATGGCTAAATTTTTATTTTAAATGTAAAAAAACAATAGATAATATCATTTAACATCTAACTAGAGTCAAGGAAATAACTGGTCTTATAATTAATTCATTTAATCCTATGTATAATAACCAATATATAAAATTAATTATATAAATTTGAAATCAATTTTTGGTTAAAAAGAGAACTTTTGTAAAAAGTTTTAAGTTTTGCTGGTTCCAAAAATAAATAAAGTATATATGTTGTTTAATTTGCAAAACTAATACCTTTTATGTGAACCAGTGATCACATAACGCAATAGACCCGAAAAAGTTTACGCTATTTTACTTTAATTTTTGGATTGTTTTCCTCAAAATAATAATACATGACGTAATTTTGCGTAACATTTGGGAAATTGTTTTTTTCCTTTGAAAAGTGAAATAATTTTTTTTCTTTATTTGAAAATTTTATTAAAAAACGAAAAAATTACATTTTTGATGTCTAACAACTTATATCTTAAAAATTGGTAAATTTACGTAATTTTAAAAAAGTAATTTTTGAGTAAAATTACATTTTTAAATATAACCACGTAAATTCATATCGTATTATTAGTATTTAATAAAAACATTTTTTTAATAAATTTTTGTTAATTATTACTTTTGTTTTTTTGCATCATTTCATTGTCATAGCAGGATTTTAAATGAATCCAATAAATAAAATTAAAAAATCAATTTATTAGAATATACAAATGTCAAAAAGAATAAATTTTTATTTTTATGTAGAATTAAAAATAATCTTTTGCTTATAAACACTTATTTTACTTGCTTAATACCTAGTTTTTGTTGTATTTTTGTATCATTTTATTCCTCAGATAAGTCTGTAAATTTTTCTAAAATTTGAATTCCTTTAAAAATTAATTTAGAGTATTAAAATAAAAATCTTTGAGAATTTCTTGATGCTTAATCTTTTACAATATATATAAATATATTTTTTTAGTCAAAAATTTAAATTTTTTAAATTTAAATCAATAAACATTCAACCGGTGTTTATATTTTTTCTTAATTTTATTCAATCAACAAATGAGTTGTCAATTCCTTGAGTGAGACTAGTCTTAAAAGGTGACATTAATAAAGAAATATCTAAAATTGTTTGAAAAGAAAAATTAATAAAAAATTATCTATTCCGCAATATTAAAAGATACAAAGTGATTATAACATGAAACGATAAAATTTTTTTCTAAATCTCAAAAAAATTTATTAAAGATAAATCGAAGACATCGATAAAACTAATTATATTTTCGCTTTTTTGAATTTTGTAACCAATAAACTACTCAACCGATTATGAAAAATGTTCAACTCTTATCGTATTGACGACTTTAGAAGTTTACCTGTAAAGCCGAATGTTTATCATAAGTTCACTTGAACTAATCTGAATGTTTATTCGTGGTCGTTTCAGGTTCTCATTGCAAAAGATAATAATATCTAATTGATAAATTACCGGCTTAACCAAAAAAAAATTAATTAACTCTTTTTTTTGTCTCGCTTGAAAGTTGTTAAAAAAATACTCAACAAATCAAAATTCGTGAATCTCTAACTAATTAATTAATAGCTGATCACAATTCACAACAACAAAAAAACTTTTACCTGAATCAAAAGCTCTTTTGAAGTCCGTCACTCCACTTGACTATATATACGTCTTATACTAGTTAGTTGACTTATTCAACAAAAAAATCAAGCAACAAAGAAATTGATTTCTAATTTAGTTCTAGGACACTAATTGATTAGACACCAAATTTCGCTCTAAAAATTGAATATAAGTTAGATAATTCTTATCAAAAAAATTTATCAAAACTAAAATGTATCAATCATCGCCACTAATATCTACACTAAACTTTACCATGAACAAAAATTCGCACCCAAATCAACAACGCCATAAAAGATCGCTGGACACCTCAGCTGATGAAAATTTGGCTCAATCAAATGCCAAAAAAATAAAGCATTCCTGCCACGACGACCGACTTGCTTTTAACTGTGAACTCTGCAACTCTGGATTTGCCAATGCGGCAAATTTGCGCCAACATGTAGAAACATTTCATATGAAAACTTCCATGTGGGAATGTTCCGAATGCAAAAAGTTATTTACCAGCAAATCCAATTTGAAAGTTCACCTCCGAGTCCATACCAGAATCAAGCCTTACCACTGTAAAAGCTGTAACTACAGTTGCATGCATCACAGTTCCATTAAAGAACATTTGGCAAAGGTTCATCCAACTGTGATACACACTAGTGCAAATCCAGCTTATGCGTTCAATTCAGGTGCTGTTCCAGATCCAGAAATGTTCAACTCAGCCAGCTTTAACCGAGAAGCGTTTATTGCAGAGGCCAGACAAGCTAATGAAAAATTGGTAGCTCAAATAAATACCAAGTACAGAATTAATTCTTCTACTTCATCAACAATTTCGTCAAGTTCGTCACCCAAGTCCATGCATTCATCGCCCAATTTGTCAATAAATCAAAATGAAAATTCTGAAATTCAAGACTACGAGGACAGTATTGATGACATGGAGAATTCGAAAAAAATTGAACACCACAAAACTACAAGCCCAAAGTCTTTGAGTCCTAAGAATGTTAGTTTTAGTATATCTTCATTGATAAATGAAGACAAAACAACTGATGAAAAGTCTTGTTTGAACAATGATGCAGTTTTTAATCCCTGGTCAATCTATCCAAATCAATTTCAATTTTTCTTCCAGTATTTTAATCAGCTACACAATCAGCAAATGCAATTTCAATCTAATTTGTTGAATTATCAAGCAAATTTTTATAAAAGTTAAAATTGACTAAATTAAATTTTTTAGCTGTATGTAAATTTGTAAAAATTATCAAAAAATTATTTTTCTCATAAAATTAATGTTTTATTCATTATAGATTTAAAGATTGATTTTAACAATTTTTATTTATTTTTAAAAGTTATTTAATTTCGTTGATTATAGAATAAAATTATTAAACATCAAATTTTTGTTTGATAAATTTTTGTCCTCTTTTCTAATAAAAAACTGTTTGACCATGAAAAAAAAGATAAGAGATTAATTTCTGATTAGATTTAATTATCTAAATTAAATCATTTATTAAAAAATTAATAGAAATAAATTTTATTCAAATAAAAAGAGTAAAAATAATTTCACCAATAAATCAATCATGTCTTAAATATACTTATAAATTTTATTTTGCAAACCCGCTGAGGGAAAAAAATACTTAAAATATCTGCAGTACGAGACAAATGTTTACCCCTTTCATCGATGAAAAAATAATTCATTATTTTTGCTTTGAAAAGTGAAATTGTTTTTTTTTTCATTTTTTGAAAACTTTAATAATAAACGAAAAAATATCTTTTTGATTCCAATTGTTGGATTTATCAACTTTTTACTTATAAATTAATAAATTTACGTCATTTACCATTTAACTAAATAATCGCCCTAATAAATTTAATGACCATAAGCTTATGCAAAAATGCACTCATTTTTTTAATAAGTTGTTGGATTTAAAACTGATCAAAAAAGGCCTAGAAATTATTGATTAAAAAGGTAACGTGGTCTAACTGGGCAATAATTGCCGTGATGAAGATCAACTCGATGCAGGAACCTTTGTCAGGTCGGATTCGTTGCTCAAAAAGGTACTGGAAAAGAAGATGAGTGACTCCTCTATTATCCGCTGGGTTATAAAAGAGACAGTTATTATTTTTTTTTAGTTTAATTTAGAATTTAACAAAGACAAAAAAAGAGATTAAAAAAATTCCGTAAAAAGTAATGGCATATTTGAAAACTGTATCTTGGTATTTTATTTTTTTTATCCAAAAATCGTCACACTTTGCTTGCACCATTATCATACTTTTTTGTTGGAAAACATTCAGAATTTTTTAAACTTCAGCATAAAAGAGAGTATTTTACTGAAAAAAATTTTTTTTAAATTTATTTTTTTTACTGCCTCTTAAACCAAGAATTTTTAATAAATATACAATATCAAAATTGATCCAAACTCAAGCTTTCCTTATTTTAATGTTGTTAATAAAGGTGAAGTTTGGAGCTAAAACTAAAGTTTTAAATAACTTGTCTTTAATCTTTGAGAGCTTGTCTTATTTAAAACTACTTAGAATCTTCTACCTATCATACTTATTCTTAAATTAATCAACTGTATTTGAATTGATCACCTCTTTGTTTGCTTGTACCGTTCTTTCACTACTCTATGAGAATTAATTTAATTTATCAAATTTTTTCAATAGTAGCGAGAATAATTTTGTTAATTAATTTTAAATTATAATCTCTCACTGAAAAATTGTCGTTATTTTAATTACAAAAATGATAAAAGCACAAGAAAAAAATGAAATCTTTATTTAATTCTATAATTAAATTTATTGAAAAAAAGTCTTTAAAATTGTCTATAAGCTTAACTTAAAATATTAAACATTAATTGCAAGTTTAAAATTCAATTTGCAATCTTAACTTTATCAACTGAACCAAAGATTTTTTAAACAAAACATCTTTTGAATTAAAAGTTAAGTATTCATATAGAGTAAAAAGTTTCTTACAAAATAAACCAAGCTTTTTATATTGAATATAAAACATTAAGCATTGGATATAAAACTGAATAAAAAAGGCTTAGACATTATTTATTTAAAAATAATTATTTAAATTTTAGATTTTATAAAAATTCAACTACCATGATAAAATTTACAGGCATTTTAGTAAGCTTTTAACTAATTGGAAATTTATTAATTTCATACAAATTAAATCAAGTTAATATGTGTTAGTTATATCAGTTGTCTACCAGGCTTTTCAGGTGCTGGAAGACAATCATTCGGCTTTGGAATGAACCCTGCTATGGGTGGCGTAAATCAAGGAATGAACCCAATGATGCAACAGCCAGGATTTGGAATGGCTGGTATGAATATGAATAATAGAATGTCAGCCGCTATGACAGGTATGCCGCATTCATTGAACCCATCTCCTCCAGCTGGTATTAGCAGAACTGCTTCAGCATTAAGTGGTGCACCTTCATTGTCACCATACCCAAACAGTAATGGATATGGTTCACGTTTAATGAATAAACTGGGACAAATAGGAAATCGAATGGGTGTTAATAGCATGGGTGGTGGTTTTGGAATGGGAAATCAAATGGGTATGAGTATGGGCATGGGAAATCAGATGGGTATGGGTATGGGCATGGGAAATCCTATGGGTATGGGTATGGGATCAAATCCTGGCATGGGTATGAATATGGGAATGAATAGAATTGGATAAAAGAAGAATAAATGATTAAAATTATTTATTTTTTTCCTTATTTAAGTTATTATTTTTTTTACCCATTGTTTTAGTTTTTATCAAATTTTTAAATTATGGTTTTTTGAATATAATTTTAAAAAAAATTCTAGCTTTCAATTCAATTCATCTTAGAAGACAAAAGTAGCACCTTTGTTATATTTCTAGCTTTGCTTACATTAATATATTTTATTTCAGAATCAGCGACAAATTCCTTAAACAAAATTATTTTATACTTTTCATGTTGACTACTCATGGCCAAAATACTATCGCTAACAATGAAAATTATATTTATTTTTTTGGTAAAAATTAAAAAAAAATTATTTGAATTTTAAAAATAAAATTCTGTCAGATTAATGTATTATGTGTTCAAAGCTTTCGTATCCCACCAGGATTAAAAGGAAATGGTGTTCTTGGACTTATGAGAGTATCTACAATGGGAAATAGAAATTTGCAACACATAATTATGTCACAGAAAATGAAGCATTCCGCCAAACTTAACCCTAAATCAAAAATTGACATAAATACGAATTCATTAAATTTTGGGGAAAATAGAAGTCAAATTAATACAAATTTATCACAGAGTCAAAAAAGATCAAGAATTACGAATCGTTTTGGAAATAGATTAAATTTAAACTATGGAAATAACCCATTTAGTATGGGAAAATAAATAATTTAATAAAATTAAAAAGAACTAATAAAATTAACTATTAAATCAAACAGGTTTATTAAAATTAACTGAAAAATATAGAAAAAAAAGAATAAAAATGCATAGTTTCTTTATTTGTACTCATCCTTAAATTAAAAAAAGCAGATTAAAATTTAATAAAATATTGACTTTTGATTTTGAATCGATTTGAAATTTACTCACCAGTTTTGATTGTAAGAGCTTTTTATTCATTCTAAGTTCACTTAATTTCTTTCTCAAATTTTCCTCTCTATAAAAAGTAATTTAAAGTTAATTGAAAATAATAAAAACCGCTTAAGGCAAAAAAAATGTCTATTTCTAAATCCTAATTAAAATTGAGTAATATCTACAGATGAACGTGCTCAACTATTAACTAATAGTGTGGAAAATTCAACCCAAAAAAATAAGATTACTTCAATGTGTCTCGATGAATATCTTCCTTCAGCTGCTCAATTTTTTTTTCCTTAGCTAATTTTGAATCGTAAATATCATCTAATTGTTCACACAAATTTTTATCATATTGTATCATTTCTTTTAATTTTTGCTAAAAGAAAAATTTAAAATTACTCAAAAATAAATATAAAAAAAACAACGTTTGCGTTTTCATAAGAATCAAAATCTTCAGCTTTACGGCGAGTGGAAGTAAGTGGACGAGAAGATTTCGAACTAGTCATAGTACGACGGAATCTGTCATTTTTATCATCACTGTCTTCACTGTCACTGCTTCGTCTTGCTGTTCTTCTAGAAGTAACACCATATCGACTACTTGGTTTATCATCCTCGCTGTCACTTTGAAATTTATTGGATGTAGACCTGTAGCTATTATAACGACTGCTACTTTCATATCTGTCATTGTCTCTCTCACGAGTATCCCTAATTGGTCTTAATTCCCGAGAATCTCTGGGATCTCGCACATCTCTTAAATCCCGAGAAACAGAATTTCTAGCTGAAGACGGATAATTGTATGATTTAGAGCTCTCTTTTGAAAATGATGATCTATACCGTGATTCCACATCGCTATCACTATCGCTTTTAACAACCGGTCTACGACTACTATACATTTTAAATTATAATTCTAAAAGATCTAAAAATTTCGAAAGATTAAAAAAATGAAATTCGATAACAAAAATAATCATTAGTTTATAATTTATATTTTTTAAGATCTTAATTTTAATGAAATTTTGTTGAAGAACTGAACTCATTTACCTTAAAATATATAGTTCATTTCGAAATGTAAAAAAAATGGTTATCCAAATTTCCTTTTTTTTTCTATTATAGAATGATAATGATTAAAATTTTAAAAAATTGTAGTTTTCAGGAAATTATGAGACCAATTTTTAAATCTTTCTAAAACGGGACAGCTACATTTAATAAAAAAAAGGTCTTATTATTTTAAGATATTTTGAAAATAATTCTTAATTTAAGTGTTGTCAAGGAAATTTTTTAATTATTCTTAATCTGAAATAATTATCTAATTTTTGTTCACAAAAGCACAATAGCGGCTTTATGAATCGAGACCAGAAATTTCTATTTTATATTTAAATTTTTCTATTTGTTAAATTTGTTTTCTTAAGTGTTTTGTTTTTAGAAGAAAAAAATTAAAATTAAAATTTTAAATTAAACATTTTTATCTATAACTAATATAATAAAATAAACTGAATAAGTTGAATTAATAATTCAATATTTGAATTAAATTAAATTTTTTGTCAATTGTAATGACCAAAATCAATCGGTTATGAATTTCGATAGTGAAGAAAAATTTTTTTTTTTCATTCGAAAAAAACATTTAAAAAAAGTTGCGCAAAGTTTAACAATAATACATTTTTTGAATAAATTTTTATGAACTTTTTTGCTAATATTTGAATCAAATATTGGCAAGCAACTTTTTAGTTATTCCAATAAATAGACATAATTTGAATTGGATGAAACCACATCAAAGCAACTAGTTTTACAGAAAATAATTTTAAGAGAGAAAAACTTTAGTGAAAGAAAATAAAATTAATGCCAAAGCTTAATAGAGATGACTTTCTAGTTAATAAAATTATAATAAACTTTTGAAAAAAAACTTTTTGTTTCCCTAGCAATTGTTTATTTTCATAACGTTGCCTTGTTATGTCGACGTCATGCAATATTATACCTTTTTGATTATTCAATAACTAAATAGTTATTATACTTTTGATTCTAATTGCATAATCTTCTTTTTAATTCGAGGCCAATTTAAAAATTTACTGTAATATAACATGCAGAAAAATTCAAAAGATGATAAGTTTTTTTATTTGTTAAAAATTATCAAAATTAAAATCCGAAATTTTTGATAAAATAATTTATTAGTTTTAAGTCTCAAAGGTTCTATTAAAGATAAAATAAGTTGGAAATAAAAAAATGATAATTTAAATTAAATTATTAGAAAAAAATAGAAATTACTGATATACAAAAAAAATTTTGGAATGTTCGTAAGAAATATAAAAATAGTATTTTTAGAAACATTTACTTTCAATTCAATTTAATTTGAATTTCTTATTTAAGAACAAGGTAAAAATTTCATTTTATTAAATTTGATTTTGTTTTTATTTTTTTAAATTCAAATTGGTAACCAATGGAGGAGCATTTTCTAGCAAGATTATCGAATAATGAGTGATTGGCAATTTTGGCAAAAAATATTAAATGAAAATTTTGATAATGTTTTTTGGCCTTTGATAGCATTTGTTTTTGTCAAACATTCTAAATTAAAAATTAAATTCTCAAAAAAAAATGTAGGCCTATAGCTGTAGCTTATTAAATTCTAAAATAATCAAATTGATATTATTGAAAATTAAAAGCTTAAATGTTGAAAACCTGAAAATTGATCTTTAAATCACAAAGCAGTTTATGAGTCTTGAGTATAAATTTTAAAATTTTTTTTCAACATTTTTCGATTCTGCCATCGGTTCATATAAATTATTGCTACTGCTTAAACTATGTTTATTTTTGAGAAACAATCTAAATTAAAATTTAAATGCTCAAAAAAAATGATGACAAACTAATTCACAAAAAGAAATATTGCCAAAAATTGAAGATGAAATGAAAGGGTAAAAAAATTAAAATTTTTGTAACAATTTATTCATTTAAAAAAATTAAAAAAACCTCAAAAGTTTTTAGTACGATGGCGAATTGACTGGATCATTTTCTTCAAATTTTGAATTTTTTCTGATTGTTCAAGAACTGCTGAATACTTTTTTTGTTTTTGTAACTGTTCCCGAGACAATAGATTGGCGGGTGTTGATTTTTCACATCGTTTATCCATTTCATGAAATCTTCTTGGACTCAAAGGACTTTTTAACTCATCCCCTTCTTCAGTGCTCTCAATGGTTTCTCGATCTTGATTTGATTTTGTTTTCTCATTTGGATTTCTAATTTGATTCAGTTTACTTTCAAATGATGATGGAACTTTTTTATCCGAATCAAAACTAGACGATATATTCATTTGAAAGGAATACAAATTTTTAAGCCTTGATTCAGAAAAAGGCGTAGAACTAGGTTTTTGTGTGCTAAAATCGTCAAATAAATCGTCTTCTTCATAAGTGGCATCGTATTCGTTCGAATTTTGAAAATTATCATTCGGGCTGCTATCTGCAATACTTGATGCAATGCTTTGGTCAAAATGAATATAGTCTGGCGATGAATTTTTTATAAATTGGATATTTTCCGCACAACTTTGGCTACTTGGTTCAATATTGACATTTTCTAAAACACAAATTGATAAATCAGAGAGCGCTTTGGACTTTTTGAAAGATTTAATATTGTCATCGATTTGTTGAAATTTTTGCCTATCAGATACAGAAAAATATTGTTGGTTTTCTTTCTTGAATTGTTGCTCACTTAAAGGTCCAGTAAAAGACAAGTGTGTCACAACACGAGATTCATCACTGTGCTGAAACTCTTTGTGATCATATATGTCACATGGCAGCTTGGATCGTTTGAGTATTTGATCAAAGCGAAGACACTTTTCTTTGGCTTTGACCAAAATAACAAACAATTTTTGCTTGTTTTGAGCTAATGTTTTGCTCAGTAAATTGGTCAAAAGAGAATTTTGAAGCATCCAATTTATTTTATCAGTATTTTGATCATCCTCGAATCCCAACAAAATGTCTCTTCTAACACCCGGAAGCGAATGATTACGCAAAAAATTTGAACTTTTTCGTTCAACTAGATTTTCTTTGGCATATTCGATGGGATGAAATATGTTCATATTGCTCTCTATTAATGAATCCAAGTGATCGATTTTTTTCTTTACTTTTTTGCTTATGTCTTCATGTGAATCTGAATTTTCAAATTTTACCGAAACATATTCAAAAACTTGTTCAAAACAAATCCCAGATTGATCAGCATCAAAAATTTCTGAACAAAAAAGAACAAATTTTTTGGATCCATTTTTTATTGCTGTGATATTGGACTTAAGACATTCAGTTAAACAAACATTTTTGTTTGTGTCATCCAAAAAGGTCCAATTTTTATCTGCATTCAAACCAGCCTCATTTTTTGATGAATCATATAAATATGACATTATTTTAGGAATGTCAATAATATTTATTGCAGAATCATTGTTACCTTGTTGTTGATTGTATGAATATAGTTTGTCAACAGAATTTATATCTTTTAAAAGATTAATAGTCACTTTTGGTGTTGGTTTTGGTTTTGGATCATCATCATTTGGACAAAATTTAATATATTTATCTTCTTCACTAAGATATTCAAAATTTTCAATTTTGCCCTTAGCATTCGAAGTGTCAACATGAGATAAGAAGAAAATTTTATTCTCTTCTTCTCTTTGTTCATCTTGCTGATCAGAAAATAAAAATTCTGTTTGCTCATGCACTTCTTTATCTTTATTTTCAAATTCAGGACATATAATCTCATAATAAATCTTTCCGTTCTTGTCAAATTTTTTAGATAACTGTTCATGTTTTTCAAATTGTTTAGATGTCTCTGATTCATATGTAAACTCGTTTTCTTCTAATTCATCGATCAATCGGCTTTTCATAGGCTCAAAATATGATCCCGGAAGATCATTAGATAAATTTTTATTAAATTCATATCCTGTAGCATCAAATGATTCAATTTTTTGGGAATCATCGATCAATTGACTTTTCATAGGCTCAAAATATGATCCCGGAAGATCATTAGGATTTTTTTTCCCAAATTCTCGTCTTGCTGGTGATCTACCCTTTTTTATTTTAATTTTTGGATCCTTGGACTCAACACAACTGTCTGAACTAGATGACTGTGTGATCAATATTGATGCTTTTTGCTCTATTACTTGACTCATATTATAAGTTGTTATTACAGTATCGGTATCTTTGTCATCAGCTAGAGTTTCTTCATCAACATCTTGTCCGTTTCTTTTCTTAAAAAAATCACTCGAATAATAGTCATCAATTTGTTCATTATCTGAATCACCATCAAGCCCTAATGGTAATTCTATGACAGTCTGTTGGTCGTCTTGTAAATCTATTGAAGTTTTTTTTTCTCCATTATCTTCTTTACTGATATTACTGTATCTGTTTTTAATTGAACCATCCAAATCGGTCATACTTGTGTTAGAGTCTGTTGTTAGACTTGATTTGGACACGGAATCTTCGGAAACCGAAGCAGTTTCGTTTGTTTGTCCAATTTTCTCTTTTTCCTCAAGAGTGAGTTCAATTTTTTTCAGCTGAGAAAACTTATTATTTTTTTGATTTTTAGGCATGTGGATGTTAAAACGAAAATTGAAAAAATTCTGCTTTTCATCAACTTTTCCTAGTTGAATATTTTTAAATGGAATTTTATCAAATTTACTCAAATCATCCTTGTGATTTCTAGCCTGAATTATCGAAATTTTTTCTTCATCCTTTATCCAATTTACTTTACTATTTTTAATTCCTTTAGGTATAAAAAATTTTCCTTCTGAGCTTGTTTCACTCATTGAGTTTATTCTACTCACTAGTTCTTTTACTCTTGATTTCGGCTTCTCGTCTATCCGTTCATTGCTCATTTTTAAGTTTAGTTTTGTATTTCCCCTAGTTTCTGGGTTTTAATTTTAATAAAATCCTTTTTAGAAATTTAAAATTTTTTTTTTAAAGTTTCTTTCACATTTCCTTGGAGATTTTTTGTCAAATCTCTGCTTTTTTTTATTTTTAATTCATATTTTGTTTCTAAAAGATTTTTATTTTTCTCACAGACAAAAGTTTTTTTCCTTAATTTAATATTTTTTTATAAATTTTTTTGATACTTTTTACTAGCTACAATATTTAGTATTTTTATCTAATAATGAAATCGAAAAAATTAAAAAATAACTTCGCACATTTTCAATCTAAAAAAAATGATCAGATTTTATTATTATTAATTTTATTCTTATATATTGAAATAAACTTTAAAAATAAAAAAACTATTATTTATATGCCTATTTAATTATTGATATGACGACTTAATGTTTTACCTTATTTTTATACGTTGAGAGAATAATTTAGTCCAATTTAATAATTCTAATTTAATTGTGAATAATGTGAAATTTATGAAGGCCTAAAATTTTTTAGGATTTTTCATTCGTAAAATAACAATAAATAAATAATAATATTTTTTAGATATTGTACATTTTTAAAATTTTTATTTATTTAAATAAATAATAACAAAAACCTCGAACATTTCATATAACAAATTTATTCTGAAAAAAAAACAACAATTAATCGCATTAAAATTCCAACAAAAATCAAAACTTCTTTGGATTTTGATCTTGTTTAGCCAATTCATCATAAGATGGTGGATAGTCATTACAGTCAATCATTAGAGCTCTAATTCTTTGACGTTCATTATCAAGATTATATTGTTCATACAAATCATTAGTTTGAAGTTTTGTCGACACCTGTGGCATCGTCAATGTAAATAAGCTTTCCGGACGTTGAGACATTGCTGCTAATAAATTAGATTTTTTTAATGATTTGTTTCTATTAAAAACCATTGCTGCCAAAAATAATATCATTACGAGTAATAAAATGCCAATTCCTGTAAATTTTAAGATCCTTTCTAAGATATTAATCTTAGAATTAAAAATTTCTATACCTTTTACTGCAAAATAAGAAAAGAAAATTTGATCGCTTAAATCCAAAACCGAACAAGCATAATTATTCAGCTCTGACCCTAAACAACAAGAATAGTGGCTATTTGAATCAAGATCAACCGTATCAATATCCAGAGCTGCATTTGAATAAAAGGCGATCAGGGTTTGATTTGTGAGTATTCGAATTTTACTTGTATCAATCTGAGTTTCTCTTAAAATTGTATTATTTCCCAGATAAATTAATCTCAATGAATGATTTTTTTTATCGTCATCAACGACTATATTTATTATTTCATTTTTTTCGTTGGTGACCACAGGACCATATTCATATTTACATTGGATTTTACTTCCGTACTTTGCGTTAAACTTATTATGACCATATTTTTCAGCATTAACAAAAATTGGTGCATCTTTAACTATGACTTAACATTATTAAAATAAAAAAAAAGAATGTTCCACATACTTGACTCATTCCCAAATTTGGTTGATATGGTAGAATAAATTTTTAAAATAAACAAGAAAGTTGGAAAGAAAATTTTCATTTTTAGCAATTTTTTGAAATGTGATGAATTACAATTACTTAAATGATCAAACAAAATGTGCTTATCCTTAACATATTTCAAATTCTATTTTTAAAAAAAATTAAAATTCAAAATTAGATTGAATATTCAATGTCCTGTTACTTTGTTAAGAAAAGAAAATTTTTTGGTTAATGAGAAGAAAAAATTATTTCTAATTAAAGTAAAAAAACTGATCAATAAATTATTACTATTAAGTTTAATCAATCTTGACTGCTTGTATAGGTAACTTGAGAAGCAGTATAACAAACAGCAATCAATGCTTTAAAAAAAAAACTTGACATTTATTTAAAAGCTTCACAAAAATGAATTGTAATTAAAATAAATGTTTTTTTTTTCTAATCA